>CM061532.1:66105311-66294666 GCA_030545055.2 Neoaliturus tenellus
GCCTAACACTCTTCCAAATGATTGTCAACAATTGTTACCGTATTTTCAGAGGAAGGTAGAACTGGCTGTTGAGCAAGGAGTGCTAATGTGGGGATATAAAGTAGTTATTCCAGCTAAGTTACGAGCTCATGTTTTGAAAGAATTGCATTCGAGTCATATGGGGATAGTTAAAATGAAAAGCGTGGCAAGGTCATACATGTGGTGGCCTAATATTGATCATGACATAGAGGCACTTGCTAACAGCTGTTCTCCCTGTCTCTTAGAAAGAGCGAATCCAGCTAAGGTAGAACTACATAACTGGCACTATCCCAGCAGACCGTGGGAAAGATTGCATTTAGATTTTTTGGGACCTTTCAAGGGGAAAACTTATCTCATAGTAGTTGATGCGTATACAAAGTGGCTGGAAGTGTTTGAAACAAACTCAACCTCAGCCAAGGTAACTATTAATAACCTAAGAAGTCTTTTTGCTAGATTTGGGTTACCTATCACAGTACATAGTGATAACGGACCTCCATTCAGTTCAGTTGAATTTGGCGATTTTCTTAAGTCTAACGGTATTAAACATACTACTTCAGCGCCCTATCACCCCCAGTCTAACGGTCAGGCGGAAAACTCTGTAAGATATGCTAAGAATAAATTAAAATGTGCTTTCCGTGAAAATGTTGATGTCTCACTAGCTTTAAGCAGGATATTATTTGATTATCGAAACTCTGTGCATTTAACAACAAACGAGACACCAGCAAAGCTAATGTTTAATCGCAACTTAAGAACTCGATTAGACCTATTAAGACCTGATGTAACTTCATGTGTTGAAGAACGGCAAAACAAACAAAAGAAGTATGCTGGAGGTAGTAAACTTAAATGTTTTGTTGCTAATCAGTTAGTTCTAGTAAGGGATTACAGATCTAAAGGTAAATGGATAGAAGGTACTATTTTGCAACAATTGAGTCCAACAATGTATACCGTTACTTTAGATTCCGGCATTGTATGGAAACGCCATGTAGATCAGCTGATCCCTATTGACACCCCTCCTTCCCAAGCATTCGGCGCAGACGGCCATGCAGCCGCGGCGACCACGCCTACAGGTGAGTCACGTGGTGCGCCCTGGAGCCCGGCAGTACAGCCACAGCTGGCGGAAGCTGACGTCACGAGGCCGGACACTGGCGGCACGTCCCCTCTCCGCACACGTCATACCCCTCCGCCACGTCACTCTTCGCCCAAAATACCTAGCCCAGCTGTTCCTTCTCCCTCTCCACCTAGACCAAGAACAGCTGAGCCCATTGTGCGGCGTTATCCAGAAAGAAATAGAAAACCCACTGAAAGGTTGGATTTGTAACACAATTAAATTGTTATTTAGGATGTTGTTTTTGTGTGTTATGTAATTCTATGGTATTGTTAAAACTTAAGTACACGTGTTATTTGTATTTTGATATTGCTATTGTGTAATTTCAATTTAATCTAATTTCTGTGATTTTTTTTAGTTTAAAATAATTTATACAATTTACAATTTTTATCAGAATTCCAATTTTAAGTAGGGAGGTGTGATATACATATATATATAACTGACGTTTTGTAACTCCTTGTGTTGTTAAAGATACGTTGTATTACTCTATGCGCGGGTCGGTCGTATGTCTGTGAATCCTGTCTATCGTATGATTGGTATAAATAAATCCTATTGGTGGATCCCGATCACGCCACCTCTCCTCACGGGTCGGTCGTAACCGAAACCGACTTCATTTCCCACCATCAGTTCTCTTCCGACCACGGCCCTGTCACTACCCTCCACCATGTTCGTTACTTAAAACAGTGTTTTATTTTAACTTTTACCTAACTCCTACTAGTAAGGAACTGTGAGTAAGTTTAAGTATCGACCAGTCTAAGTCGATACACTTCATTGATGACGTCACTGCTCGTGACGTCATTATATTTAAGTTTGCCTCCCGGCAGATTTTTACTCTTTTACATGTGTTTAATCAATTCCCAAAGTTTGGTGCTGGTATCCGGAAGTGAAAGATCTCTACATAATATGTCGTTTGTTCCACGCACTATACACGCGATGTTGGAGTTATAGATTGTTTTGGTAATTGTTTAGCAAATGTTAAAGATGGTTCGGCGCCATCAGATGGTGCAACAGTGGGTCAAATGATGGAAACCTTAAAACAAGAAACAACCTCTTTTGTAAAACAAGATCAAGTAGTATCGAAGCAAGGGGATGAATTTGTTCAAGGTAATGAAAAATTTAATTTATTAACATACAAAAATAATGCTTGGGATTGCATGGGTAAAGGGTTATCAAATATGAGATTGGGTTATACTGCTCGAGATGCAGCTGCTTTATCACAAACCGTACATCTAGATCCAGATCATTCTTTTAGATTTTTTACATGTAATGGTAAAGTAATAAAAAACTTGCATAATGGAAGAGATCCAAATGATGCTGCAACTGTAGGACAAACATTACAATATGACAGTGCAAATAAAGAGTTTATTCATAATAAGCAAAGATTTAAATTAATGGATGTAAATGATTATCAAAATATACTAATTGCAGATCCAAATTCATTTAGCGGATTTAGAAAATTGTCTGGTGAAGAATTTATTCATAAAAATCATGTATTTAGAAATGAAGCAGACAGAGCATTAATTAGTGCAGATTTAAAATATTTTAAATGTCCTGGGAATGATGAAAATGTAACTGATGAAGACTAAGAATTTGTATAAAACTAATATGGGTTAGAAATCGGGGACTAATATTATAAAAATGGGTTACACTCTAGAATGTTATTCAGTTGCACCATGAGTGTTGACAAGTTCGGACGGTATTCATCGGATGGATTATATTACTCTAATATTTTAAAAAGAGGTGTTGGATTACCACAAACACCTGATGGAGATTATGATATTAGTAATAAACGGTTAAAAAACATCAATGATCCCACAGATGAAAACGATGCAATAAATTTAAAAGTATTAAAAAAAGAGATATCACCAACGCTGAAACTAGACAAAAACACATATAACGCGGGTAATCATAGAATTTCCAACGTTGGTAAGCCAAATCAAAACGCTGATGCAATAAACAGAGGTTATTTATCATCAGAATTGAAGAATACGTTAAAATTCAATGGAAAAACGTATAATGCTGAAAATCGACGTATATCCAACGTAGCAGACCCTGTAGATGAACAAGACAGCATAAATAGACGCTATTTACATTCTATAATACCTGAAAAGACAAAAGATGGTTTTCTTTTTATAATTTGTTATTAACGATATAGGTTATCCAAAAAATGAAAATGATGCTGTAAATTTAAAATACATCAAAGATCATTGTATTACACGTGATGTAGGAGTTATTGACTGTCTTGGTAATTGTTTAGCGAATGTAAAAGATGGTTTTGCACCATCAGACGGTGCAACGGTGGGTCAAATGAAGGAAACTTTAAAACAAGAAACCTCCGGTTTTGTGAAACAAACCAAGTAGTAACACGTCAAGGAGATGTATTTGTACAAGGAAATAAAAGTTTACTTTACTTGAAGAAAACAATTATGTTTGGATGGTAAAGGAAAGTTATTGACAAATTTAGGTATTGGTGAAAAGCCTGGTGATGCTGTTACTTATGAACAGATAATACAATTAGAGCCAACTGGAAAAAAATGGTGGAATTGTGATAACAAACGATTAACAAATGTTGCAGACCCTGATTATGCCGATAACGCTGTAACTGTTAATTTTCTTGTTAAAGTAATAGGTAATTTATTATTTGATATGCATAATTATATTGCAGCAGGACAACATAAACCTATTGACGAAAAAATGAGAAGTACATGGATTAAACAAGAAATTCTTTATAAATATTTTTTTAATCATAACACACAAAAGTTTAGATCATCAGATTGGGGTACTTTTGATATTTAATTAAATAACACCATAAATTACATCATTTATGTGCAACCCGTCATAGAGGTAACACATGCGTTACGCTTTTCCAATATAAAAGACAATCATGGCGTTTCATTACACCAGTCCATATCGAGACACTATACGGAAAGGAGGCGGTATCACGTCCACAGCGGTTTCTCTGTTAAGTAAAGCTTTAAATCGTATTCCAGTAGGATCTATCGTAAACAGAGCAATAGACGCTTTACCATACGAATTTCACATACCGGGAGGTTATCAGTATTGCGGACCAGGAACTAAATTGCAAAAACGACTGGAAAGAGGTGATCCAGGCATAAATAAGTTAGATCAGGCTTGTAAAGAACACGATATCGCATATTCCACATTTACCGATTCAAAAAATAGATCAATCGCTGATAAAAAGCTAGCAAATATAGCTTGGCAACGAGTAAAGTCTAGTGACGCTAGTATTGCGGAAAAAGCAGCAGCTTTAGCGGTAACAGCAGGTATGAAGGCTAAAACAGCGGTAGGAGGTGGAAAAAGGAGGGGTAGGAATAAAAAAGGATCAACCATGAAGAAACATGGTGGTAATATTAGACTAAAAAGACGTTCTACGAAGAAAAATAATAAAAAACCGACAATATGGTCAATGGTAAAAAACGGGGCAGGTCTATACCTAAGACCGTATCGTGCATATTAAATAAAAGAAATCAATTAGTTATACCACATAAAGCGTTGACTAATGTTGAATTATTCAGATATATTTCCTGTTTAAAAATACCATTTTTTCGTGGAGTATTCATGAAGGACAGTTTACCAAAGAAAATATGGAAAAATGAGACTGGAATCGTAAATTTGGATAATACTGAAGGGCCCGGCACCCATTGGGTGTGTTATAAGAAACTGAGTAGCAATGTATATTATTTTGATAGTTTCGGTAACCTGCCACCACCAAAAGAACTTCAAGATTACTTTAAATCTGCTAAAAACATATATTACAACTATAAAAGAGAACAACCTGATAACACATTAATATGCGGCCATTTATGTTTGGAATTCCTAGCTAAAAGTATCAGTCACTATTGAGATGTCTTCCTATACGGTATCATTAACAGGAAAATCGTCCACTTTACGAAGTATCCTTTTTCCAGCGTTACGCTTGCAAAAAGGAAGATTTTGGGAGGCAGCACTGTTAGATTTTACAACTTACAACTCTATTCCCAATGTTACGGAAGGTAAAAATAACTTATTGCATTATTATAAAGGAAAAGATGCCAGTGGTAAGTTTACAGACTTAGTAGAGTGCAGTTTACCCACAGGTTCTTATGAAATTGATCATACTAGAAATCGCCTCCTGATCGAAATTCGATCAAATTTTCAGTTGAATTTGACCCAAGAAGTTATAATTAAAACATCTGTTCTTCCTGCCTTTCTAGCAGTTGTTTTTACAACAGCTGTATAATGATTCAATTAATTCTCCTTCCCCATAAGATTAACATTGGAACTTTGGAAGCCTGTGGGGAGTAGCCCTGGAGTCCGATGTGAATTAGAATGTGATTCTGCTCATCTACGGGACTATACCTTTCTAACGGTATGCGCGGATTTCTCCTACGATGCACGCAAGCTGAGAAAAAAGGAGGAAACGAAACATGCTTGCCTATTAATATATAGATTAATGAATTTTTGCAAAATAAAATGGGAAAAGACAATATATCGCTAAAAGGTAATAACAACACAATGAAAGCTGAGCTTACTTCAAAATATTATATAGATTTCACTAAGCCAAACTCAATTGGTGATTTATTAGGATTTCCCAAAGATGGAGCAATTTTAGAACCAAATAAAACACATTCCGGTAAACAAACTGTAACAATATTAAAAGTCAATAGTATAGACATAACTTGTAACATTATACAAGGAGCTTACAGAGATGGAGCAAATACTCATATAATACATACTTTTTACCCCAGTGTACCGCCTGGATTTAAAATTGTTGAAAAGCCACAAAACCTAATATATCTACCGTTGAACACCACTTTCGTTTCACACATCGTGTTGAACGTATTGGATCAAGACGGTAACTTGATAGATTTCCGAGAAGAGCCTATTACGGTTAGACTACATTTAAAATCGACACTTTAATACAAAACCATGGGTTTAACATTTAAAAGCGAACAACCTACGGGAAACCGCATTAGTAGCTCTTCAGCTGTGGAGGAGTTAACACGCGAGAACATTCGTTTCTTAGAGAGAATTGGATTAAAATTAACCGATTATGGATATACTGGATATAGCGCAGGGTCCGACATTCGACGAAACCCTATGGGAAAAAGAATATCACACCCACAACCCTTACACTTCATCAAAATTAAACAATAACGATGAAATTCGTATTCCCATACAAAATCAGGACATTTACACACTACCATGTGAAAGTTACTTGTATATTGAAGGGAAAGTTACTAAAAAGGACGGTACTACTACTGGTACAACAGTTCCATTTATAAATAATCCTATGGCTTTCCTATTTGATGAAATTAGATATGAAATATCAGGTGTAACAGTTGATTCCACTAAAAAAGTAGGTATTGCAACAACTTTAAAGGGATTAACATCTATATCACCTAATGAAACCAATTTAATACAACCTGCAGGATGGGTTTTACCTGCAAAAGACACAATCACTCCAGATACAAATGGAAATTTTGATTTTCATATTCCATTACGTTTGTTGCTTGGTTTTGCAGAAGATTATAGAAAGATTATATTAAATGTTAAACAAGAATTAGTTTTGTTGAGATCTTCTAACGATAAAGACATTATTAAAGCTCCAGATGGTACAACAGATGCAACTTTAGAATGGAAATTAACATTAGACAAAGTTGTATGGAGAGTTCCGCATGTTAAATTAGCTGATGAGCATAGAATGCTACTATTAAGAAAGTTAAAGGCTGATCGTGATATTGTAATTCCTTTTAGAAGTTGGGAATTTCATGAACATCCCAGCTTGCCAGCTACGGATCGTCACACTTGGACTGTTAAAACATCTAATTATGTGGAACGAGCCAGGTATATTATATTTGGTTTACAAACAGGCAGAAGAGACACCATCACCAAACATGCAGGCCAATTTGATCATTGCAATTTGAAAAATATTAAGGTTTATTTAAATTCACAATTTTTTCCATACGATAATTTAAATGTGTCATTCGCTAATAAAAAGTACAGCATATTGTACGATATGTATGCAAGATTCCAAAGTTCATATTACGGTAAAACAAATGCACCTTTACTATCACCAGAAAAGTACTTAGATGGTTACCCGATAGTTGTAATCGATTGTTCTAAACAGAATGAATCGGTAAAATCATCAAGTGTGGATATAAAAATAGAAATGGAATTCAACGCAGCTATACCGGCTAATACAACTGCATACTGTTTAATTCTACATGATAAAATCGTAACATACACACCTTTAACTGGAATTGTTAAAAATGTATTGTAAAAAACCGGTTTTGTTACATTCCAATGCATTCCGCGAGTATAAAAGCAGAGCGTTCAGGTCGCTCCTCATCAGTTTGTTGCCTGTTCTTGTATGGGTAGCATCTTATTCAATATGGCTTCTCCTAGTGGTACACAAGAAAATGTAGTCGATATTGAGAAGGAGATATCCGACTTTTTAGATCTTCAAGGTCAACCGGAGGGAGATGAACACAACGCTTGCGGACAACTCCACGCCAGTAATGATGTTGAGGAAAAAGGTAAAAGAAGAAAGAATGCACAGAAGAAGAAAAGGGATATTGAAGATAATATTTCTCCTAACATATTGAGTGAGGTATTCTTGCGAATATTTTATCCAATCTCATCCAGTTTGGACAAAAGTGTTTTAATCGGTGTTATGAAATCGACGGATTATTCACCTACTGTAATTTTAACTCATGGACCCAAAATGATTTTGTTCACCGATAGTGCTTGGGAATCTTTTATGAAGCACTTGCATCTGCTAGAATGCTATTTAACTAGTAACATGTATGGAAGAAAGACAAGAGTAGGACTTTTGGATTCAAATGTGGAAATTGATATTATAAAGAATCGTGGTGACCATCAGTTGCGGTTTAGAGACACAACAAGACATGATAACAAGATTCAACTTAATCGAGAAGAGTTTTTTATTCTAACCTGTGCAACTGAACCAATAACAAGATACTTGAGACAACTAGTGTTTTCAAGTTCTATTATTAAAGATTATTTGGAAGACACTTTGGACAAACAACCGGACGCACCTATACTGTACGGACCTGTGGATACTTCTATATTTAATAGAGTTCCTCATGAAGTGCAAATGTGGAGACAATTGGAAAAATACGCTCAACTACATAAGAAATCAGTAAAACAGGAAGAAGAGGAAGAAGGAGGAGAAGAATCAAGTGTTAGTGAACAAGGAGAATGTAAAGATGGAAACTTAGATGACAATGGTTGGTTTTTAAAACAATATCAAACGCTTTGTGGGGTTAGGCCTACCGGGGACGGTGCCCACGTTAAATATACACCAACGCGCCAACAACTGTACGGCCTGGTATAAAAGTCGTACCTACCGTGGTGTGGAAATCAGTTGATCTTTGGACTTCGACATGAGCAGACGAGTGGCCTTCGCAATGGACAAGGAAGAAGAACAAGTAAAGTCCAAACCTGGTATAATTGAGTTCCAAGCGTTTCGGGGTAATGACGATAGATTTATCATAAAAGAACTTGTGTTTTTCGACATCAATACAAGTGTTCCATATACATTTTTGTTCAAACCACCATGTTCTTATTCATCATTAACTAGCAAAGCCGCTACTACCAACAGGTGGATTTCAAAATATTTCCATCATATCGATTGGTATGATGGTTTTGCAAGTTACACAGACTTGTATCACATCATGCATCAGTTTTCAAACAGGTTTACCAATATTTATACAAAAGGACTGGAAAAGAAGAGATGGATCGAAGAATTTACTCATGTTCCGGTTAATGATGTGGACTTGGATAAAAACTACAAGTATACGATGGAAAATGTTTGTATTTGTACTAAAAGTCCAGAACATGAAAAAGATAGACATTGCGCTTTAAAAAAACGCCTATAAACTCGCATCTTACCTTCAAAGTGGGGAAGTGGGGAGTGGTGGGGGTGACGGGGGTTATATAAGTGAGGAGCAGACCGGGACCTGGCATGAGTATTACTCGAGATTCCGAGACGACAACATCTCCCAGCAAGAAGACGAAGAAGAAGACAATCTTTAACTCAACCATGGCATCTCACCAGTTCCTGCAAACTTTGGTTGAGCAGTTCAATGCTCACTCCAAATCTACCATACTACCTGTCAAGAAGTGTTCCGAACTTAAAGATGAGAAGCACTACATTATCCACGCCATGAAGAAGATGGAGACTACAGTTGGAGAGGCCATCTGCTGCAGTCTTAGCGAGGCACCATTCACTCCGGGGGATGAGCCCAAGTTCCAAGTCTACCTGCCGAAACGATTCGTCCATCTCCTCCAGAACGAGGATCTGCGCTCCAACCAATCTGGCTGTCTCTACCTGGTTTCCCACGGTTGCACGGGTAGCAATTCCACCGAGTTGACCATCCACATCGTCGACAAGCAGCAGTGTTAGATTTAAGTTTTACTGTTGTACATATGTTATTGTAATGTTTTATAAATAAACCATAAAAGACAAAAAAAACAAAAGACAAAAAATGCAACATATCAATATGTGAGGTTTGTCACATATTGATATGTTGCATTTTTTTTTTTAACTTCGCGGGTGACCTTGACCTTTGACCTTTGCATTTCACAGTTACCCCTACCACCAAGCTAAAGGTCAAACCTGCTTCGATGCAAACACCCCCACCACTTTTTCATAGTACCCCAAAGCGCTGTGCCTCAGCTTCATTTCAACTCCGACGGTCAACAGTACAACATCAAGATGTCTCTCAATGTAAGTTGTGCTAGTTACGAGGAGGTAACCATTAAGACTCAGCAGGAGCTGAACGACTTGTACAAGGAGTTGCAGCTGATGGTGGCGCGAGGCTACCGTATAAATGTGCAAGTCTACGCTTGCAATATACGCAATCTCCGACACCCAAAAGAAGAGTCTGAACATTACTCTTCTCCAGCGACTTCATCACCGGCGTCCATGAAGACTGAAGCGAGCCAGACTTTGGATTATTTCAGCTGACTAGCAGTTGTCTTTCTTCTTCTTACCATTGTAGAATATGTTTATTTCTTTATTATATTAAAGATGTAAAAGAGAAAAAACACCTATCTTGTTACTGACATATGTGCTCAGTAACAAGATAGGATTTTTTAAAACACAATTTGGATGACCTTGAAACTTCCCCCACCACTTTTTCCCACTTTTTTATAGTACCCCCAAGCGCTGTGCCTCAGCTTCATTTCAACTCCAACGGTCAACCGTACAACATCAAGATGTCTCTCAATGTAAGTTGTGCTAGTTACGAGGAGGTAACCATTAAGACTCAGCAGGAGCTGAACGATTTGTACAAGGAGTCCAAAAATGAGGTTGTCAACAAAACCGATGATCAACAATTGTGGGACTCCTCTATTACAGAAAAGGAATTACATGCAGCCGTCGAAGCTGTCGAGGAAAAGGAAAAGAACCTTAGGCAGCTCTGGTTGGCTCAGATGGATATTTGCGGATCTGTGCCGCGTGATGATTTTGAACTTCAATGTCAGATGGCGATTACCCAGCAACTAGAAGAAGCCGAAAAGGAGCTAAAGAGTGGAGGTACTATCCGGGCGGAGGTGAAAACTGAGAAACATGAAGAATATAGCGAATATGATGATTAAACGTACTGTTGATCCCAATCCTTTTAGTTTAAGTGGTTATGTTATAAGTAAATAGACAAAGTTTCCTTTTTTAAAACTCCATTTGGGTGACCTTGAAATTTCCCCCACCACTCTGTTATACCAGCATTGCTCGCTGCAACAAGCATCATTCCTCCTCCAACAACCATGGCGGACACACCTGCTTGCGATGACATGTCTTCCACCGAAGATGTACCCACTACAAGTTGGAAATTGACAATCGACGACGTGCATTATTTAGAAACCATCTGCGATTGGATGAAGTCTATTCTCCTCGACAACCCGGGAATAAAGCTCAAGGTCACTTTAGATTATGATTGGTCTGAAGTTATAATGCAGCAAGACGATCAAGAATCAGATCACAGTGGAGGTCAACAATCACCGGAGTATTTGTCACATTTACCGTTGTCAACCATATATCCTACAAATGAGGTGGAAAGGGAAGAAGAGGAGCATGAAGTTTAGAGTTTCTTATTTTTTAAAACCCAATTTGGATGACCTTGAGATTTCCCCCACCACTTTCCATATACCTAGAGTGCGCAGAGCCAGACAGTCAGTCGCTTGGTGTCCGTCGAAGGGTGCACATCGCTGTTGCTACTCCAATTCCTGACAATTTGGGGTAGTTCAAGGTCGCCACACTTCTACTCTGGAACGACATCAACTTGTAGTATTTCTGTGTTTTGAATCTAGGTCAGTACACTTTAACTCTGGGACGATATCGACTTGTACTATATCTGTGTTTTGACTCAAGGTCATCACACTTTAACTCTGGGATGATTTCGACTTATAGCATTTCAGTGTTTTAACTCAAGGTCGTCACACTTTAACTCTGGGGCGGGATCGACTTGTAGTATTTCTGTGTTTTGACTCAAGGTCACCACACTTTAACTCTGGGATGATTTCAACTTGTAGTATTTCAGTGTTTTTGACTCAATGTCACCACACTTTAACTCTGGGACGGTATCAACTTGTAGTATTTCTATGTTTTACTCAAGGTCATCACACTTTAGCATGTAACTTTAAGGTAGCACCGAAACGGTGCTACCCGGCTTGACATTTTCAAGTTTCCCAAGGTCATCACAATTTCCCCCACCACTTCCCATATACCTAGAGTGCGCGGGGCCGGACAGTCAGTCGCTCGGTGTCTGTCGTAGGGTGCGCATCGCGGTTGCAGTAATGGTCGAATGGGGGCTTCTGGGCCAGTTCGAGGTCACACGAGCGGTGTCACATGGCGGTTTAGGCAGAGTAACGTTGCAAACTTCAAATTTCCTCGGCACTTTTGCTGTTTCTCATCGCAAATTCGCTCCAAGTCGTCAAGGTCATGGTAACTGTGACTGAAACTCGGAGCGTAGTGCGAGAAACAGCAAAAGTGCCGAATAATTTTAGGTTTCAGCGTGACCTTGACCTTTTGTGACATCGATGACGTCATCTTGGTGACGTAAGGGGTGATGACGTCATCAGCACGTCATTTCTGTGACGTCATGGGCATGACGTCATGGATGTGACGTCATTGGTGATGACGTCATCGATTGCGTCATCGATGACGTCATCGATGACGTCATCGGTGAGGTCATTGACCTCGATGACGTCATCGCTCAGGTGACCTTGAACTGGCCCAGCTCCCCTATCTCTACACTACTCATTTTATATAATTCACAATCATAACTGATGTGGCAAGCAATATTTTTAAATTTACTTACAAAGCAACTAGTGATATTTATCGATCTTTACTGATAAGACCGATGATGTATTACTTTAAATATATTTAAGTAGCAGAGAAAATATTATTTTAATCACTCATGTACCCACAAAAAAATCCCTTCCCCATTTTGGACACTACCAAATTTCATTTTGAATTTCATTGGAAATTTCATTGGAATTGGATTCATTTTGGGATCCTCCCAAAATGAATCCAACTACATCACACAAAGCTGTCGTGTGGCCTCCGTTTCCAGTGCGGATGACGAAAGAATATATGTGTCCGCATTAATTTAACGCTCGGGCACTAAATGCAATTAGTTGAACCGATCCTGCTGATCCTGTGCAGTTACGACTGAAAATGGCCACTATCCGACAAGAATAGAGTCAAGAAATTGTCCACCCTTACCATGCCACAGTTACACCCAAGTTTTTACTTGCTTGATGAGTCTTGCAGTCCATCGACCGGGACTCTCCAGCTCCCAGTTCTCCTCTCGTGTCCGATGGGCTCACTGAAGTTCCTGTGCCCTTGCCTGGTCCTTGCTTACATAAACTTTATTGTGACAGATCTCCTTTCTCTTCCGGGCCCAGAGATGTTCAATTATAACTCCAGCGATTACCAGGATAACCGGCTCGGACACCATACGCGGATGCGACCTTAAATGCTGCAATCGAGCGAGCCTGATCAGGAATACTTCTTTAGTGAAAGCATTTCCCTACACTTCGAAGCCGTATATGAGTACGGATCTGTGCATCATCAGTCTTCTTCGACTCAACCGGGGATCTCTAACATTGGCGATAATCTTGCTGATTTGAGCATCTCGCGTGGTCTGGACCACTTCTTATCCCACGTTCAGCGGATCAATGATGTCAATCCGCTTCTTGGTTAGAATATTTAGTTAGAATATACAATATAACAAAAAATATATAAATTCTTTCAATTATTTAACAAGTAAAATGTATAGATATTAATTAAACTGACAACTGGCTATAATATACAAATTTCTAACTTCTGGATCACTCGTAATATTGTCTGAAACTGATGTTTAAACCAATGTGTTAGGGTAGCTGAGTGGTTAAAGAGATCACATTATAATTCAAATGCTGCAATTTCGAGTCTGAGAAAAGTTACAATAATTTTGAAGATACACAACTGGACCCACATTATATCCTTTTTTCATTGGGCCGTAACGATCCTGCCAAATGAATCAGCTGGTCTTTGTCAGTAGTCACCCCATTAAGGTAGTTTACTCATCTGACCCAGCACACTTGCCTTTCAGACATTTTCACCCTAAAATACACATCTCAGCTTGCGTCAGTGTCTTAAGGAAAGTATCATTAGTTCATATTTACAATCAAGTATTCAGTGATAAAATCGTCGCTTTAAAAGAATAAAGTTGAATATAGTAATAAATCATATTTTTTAGTATTTTATTTTTATTTTTTTAGTTTTTAATAGGTTTTAAGGCTAGCATGCTTTTTACTACCAAGGATTCCCTAGAAGAAAATCTGTGTGTTATTCAAAATGTACGGAGTGAGTGTACATTCTCCACTTACCTCCTACCTTTTTCCAGAACAGAATGACTAAGATTGTCAAAAATTTACGAGAAGGGATGAAAAATATTTGGGTTTTAACAATTTATTTTGGGATATTTTCACTCATTGACATCAATAAAAAATGGTTACGTTTTCAAACTAATCCGAAATATATTAAAATAACTAAATTCAAATAT
Source organism: Neoaliturus tenellus (assembly GCA_030545055.2). Lineage (NCBI taxonomy): Eukaryota > Metazoa > Arthropoda > Insecta > Hemiptera > Cicadellidae > Neoaliturus > Neoaliturus tenellus. The sequence goes on from CM061532.1 coordinate 66,119,511, forward strand.
GTTTACGGTGTTTTTATACGGTGTAAGTTCAGTAATCATTACTAAAAGGTTTCAAATTATTCGTTTGTGCGTTAGCCAGGGAAATGATATTAAAGCAACCTCATCTGCTTTTTATAGACATCCATATTTTGTAAATAAACAAATCATATTTTTCCTTAAATTATTTTTAAGTTCCCGGATTAATTCAATAGGCAGACAAATTGCTTCTCTCCTTGTTAGTTACTGTGAACGCAGGAAATTTTGATAATACTGCCGATATTGTTCGATTGAGATGCATTCCCTCATTACGTCTTGATTGCTCCAGAGATAATTGGTCCACAAGATCTGGGTATGAGCTAATGATTACTCCACTGTTTGGTTTATCGACTGTTTTGAACGTGACATTCTTTGAAATTTAACAGAACGGATTAAAATATATGTCTTGGGCTGAACCTACTTAAGTGAGATATGGGAAACAAACCAAAACATACTAGAAAGTATAAAGTAGATAGTATAAGAAAAAAAACTCGTAGAAAGTATAAGAGTCATTAGTTATTTTGATAAATTATGGCGTTTCTAGTGAAGAAATTAAAGAATTCACAGATTTATAGAAAACCTCTGAGCAATACATCTACTGTAGGTGTAGGCCTATGGCCTTCGTCAGCTACATCACACTCTGCCTTTTCAAATGCTGCCGGACTACTACCATCAACACTCGTATGCCGAATGCAAACATGCTCTCTTGTACATAAGGCATTGGTTACAAATAAGCCAATTCACCTGCTGGATAGGCTTCTTAACCCTGATCAGATTTCTCAAAGCGAGGGCAAGCCAGACAACTTCACTTCTGGCGGAAAAAAAATTGACGGAGAAGTTTTGGCTCTTTTGGGCTTAACTTTTAAAATTATCTGCCTTTATAAAAGTATTTAAGTATTCGCTATGGATTAATTGATTTAAATACTCTATATAGATATATTGTAAATATTTATTGTACATAATAGGTTTTCTTCATATTAGTCTAACCAAAGTTAGTTATTCTGTAAAACAGTATACTGTATGTAATGAGAGCCCTTTAAAGAAGCGTTTTTATGTATTTATTCTACCTTTCCAGGGGGAAATCTGGGAGGAGTAAGAATACGTAACGAGGAATAGGATGTTCCTCGTTACGTTGTTTACGTTGTTTAATGTTCCTATGCACATTAAATTAAAGGAGTATATTGGTGGAGAAAATAGACTACTGACGTTTTCTGTATGACTCTATTTACTGACGTTCCCTAAAAGAAGTCTTGAAAAAACTTTATTGGCCTATGCCATATGATGTTTTTAATATGATATTTTAAGAAATTTTGCATTCTGAGCAATTTGCCACTAAATCCGAATTTAAAAGGTCAAGTATATCGAGAGCTATTGCATTTTTACTTTCAGCAGTTTGATATTTATGTTAAGTTTAATCGCCTGCCATTTTTGTTTTACTCAGTCATCCTTAAATCTCAGGTTTCAGTCATTGTTCCCTACTAATCGAGACCTATAATTTGATTTACCAGGCATCCCAGACCACCCGTACACCCCTTTTAAAATTTACACCAATAGTTTTTAAGAAAAACCGATAGTGCCATTATAGATAAACCGGTTACGCTCTATCGATCGAAGTAATTTCAATGTACAGGGTGTACCAGAAGTCACTTTTCCAGACCCAAAGTCACTAATTTTAAATATAAACCCCCCCAATTTTTATGACATTTTTGTATTCTACACGTAATTTTAAGACAACTTTACAATTTAATTTGTACCCCTAATCCTAACAGTTTAGGAGATAATGGCGATGAAAATTTAAATTTTTCCCGATAACAATAACATGGAACCAATTTTTGTAACAAATAAAAATATCTTAGACCTTTTTTGTAATATTTTCGATCCTAAATTGTTAGTTTACACATAAATTCTTTAATTTTTCTATAAAATTTACAATATGGCGGAGATTATTAAATTTACGGAAAAGTAACACTAGCTATGTGATCATATATTTTTTACGACAAAGAACTTTTAAAAGTGAGATTCTAAAACATTTTTATTGTTGGACAGTTCTGTTAAACGTAAAATGTTCAAATATAAAGGACAAGAATTTTTTTCCTTGCTATTCTTATGAGAAAAACTAATTTCAACCTCCATTATCTTCTAAACCATTAGGATTAGGGGTACAAATTAATTGTAAAGTTGTTATAAAATTACTGGTTGAATATAAAAATATAATAAAAAGCGGTGGTTTGCATTTAAAATTAGTGACTTCCAGTCTGGATAGGTTACTTTTGGTGCACCCTGTACACTGGAATTAGTTTCAATCGAAAGAACGCAAACGATTTACGTATAACGACACTACTTGTTTTTGTAAAAAAAGATTTATTTAAATTTTTTAAAGGAGTGTAGGCTACGAGTAGTCTGTAACATCCGGTAAATATTTACCTACGCTTATATAATATTTTCTTTTTATTCCCTACGGGCTATCCCTCTGTAGAGACTGAAACCCTATAAATGCCTGAAAAATAAAAATTAAATAGCAAACATACTTGTACAAATTTTCACTACTGAGAATAAATTGGATCAAAATGTAGTATGTAGTTCCGGGATTGTTGTACCACAACAATCTGGAAAATAACGCTGATCTCACCAATGACACGTTACGTAGAAGATATGCAAAACTAATTAAAGGAAATCGTGATTAAAAATAGAATAGTAAACTTCATATAACTGTTAATCGAAGGTTTTTTTCCACATACGATATTGAAACCTTTATACAAGCCAGAGAGATATGAGCAGCAGAACACCATATGGAAGAAGTTACTATAGAAAATTATTATATAATTTTAGTGTGAACATAACTCTGGATGTAAACACGATTTGCAGTGTTGGAGTGTAGTTCGGGCGTTTGATCACAAGCAGACACGCGGCGGTGACACGGTCCACATTGCAGGTGTGTCTGTGCCAGCGACCACAGAATTAAATAGACTGGCTATCCCATAAGCCTGTACGTTGTCGGATGTGAAGCTAAAGTCGGCCATCTTAGCTGAGTACAGAAACGTAGAGCGACGATGGAAAGGCGAGAAATTCTAAATGCGCTCTTATCATTTACACCGCAGTTTAAATAGCTTAAAATGCTCGAAATGCTTTGAAATTTGACACACTTATAGTTTAATAGTGTGTGAAGCTAATGGTGTGGTTTTAATTCGAAAATAAAAACTGCATGACACTTAAAAAATTAAATAAATTCCAATCTTTTTTGTACATTTTAATTAGTGACATAAAAAAGTTACATTGCGAGGAAAATTTTTGTTTTAAGGTCAGGTGCGTGATGTAAGCGAGAGAAATGTAGCCAAAAAGTTATATTTTTCAAAAAGTATTTTTTGAAAAAATTAGCTATTGTAGTTTTTATCATATGACAGGTAGAACACGAGCTTCGTGACGCGGTGATGCGGCCTCTCGGCTGCGCGGCGGCCCGCTACAAACAGGAGCATTTTCCGTGGTTAGCTTAGCTTATGGATTTGATTTTTTAAACATTACATGATAACATGTTTACAAAAGTAGGTCTTGCATGTTTGTATTTAACATTTTATCTACTAACTACATTTACTTGTAATTAGAATTATAAATAGTCTATAACTATGTATTGTAGGCTATATTATATTTGAAAACAAACAACAATCATAATCAGTACATCTATTTATTTTACATTAATTATAATTTACAAATCAATAAATAAAACTATGTTTTAATAACATTACTGACTGCTTTGCTACTACAAAGTGTTTAAGTGAAAACATCATCTACGCAATACCAAAAAGGTTATAAAAAACAAATAAAACAATAAACCACAATAAATAGTTTACTTAATAAAATATGAGTTTACCATACGGGACATATTTCAAAATACAAAGACAATTGAATTAAACAAAATATAGAAATATAAATGATAAAGTACAAATAATGAAGTAAGAAGAATAAAATGAACGTCTGCAATAAGTTTCTTATTGTTTTACTGTCCCATAAATGTGATTGTTTTAGTTAGGTGGTTTCTGATTTTTTGTTTGTGTACAGTAGGCTATCATTGTAATTTTTAGTGTAATGATGTATCCTGATTGTGAAAAATATTTTGCACATTAGTTTGGTAAGCAAGACGAAATGGTTTTCAAAAAGATCTTGATCTAAAAAGTGGTCACTGTGAAAAAGATAAAGGCCAATACAATGGTTCAACTTTCGTATCCATCACGTCTACGACATTTTTTGTGCCTATCAAAGTTTCTGTATCAAACAAAAAAATTTAACAACCGATTCACTCAACAAACAAAGCTTTGTTAGTTCGGAAGATGGTTGTATTAATCCTCCTCGGTCCTTAAAAAAGTTAGGACAGCGGCATAGATCTTCGTTTGCAGGAAAGCTGCAATAATGCCTTATACACACTACACTGATAATAAAATATATCTAAATTAGCCTACTCAGTTGTATGCATTTAAGTGTCCGATATACTAAGTTCAAAAACAATTAATTGTTCAAACCATTACCTGCAGAGTAATGGTAAACAGGTTATACAGTACTGTAAATAGTTTAGGCCTACTGAAGTAAGACAATATCAAAACCGAATAAAAATAGCAATACATTTTATTCTAAAACTACATTTACTATAATACTTTTAATATTCATACAGGCCTACTTACTACCTTCATACGGCATACTTGCATAAACGAGGTATCAATAATTCATAAACCCGAGTGGCTTTAAAAGAATTTTACGAAGCCAAAGATAAAGATTAACATGTATGGGAAATTCAAACCTTTATTTTCAATCCTGGGGTGTGTTGTTCTATCGCTGGTCTAATTTGCAATAAAAACCTATCAGAAGTACAGAATTATTTGTAACATTTTTTTAAAATTACGGAGACACTAGAAGGATAAGGCCTAAGTTCGTTTTGTAGGATAGTTCAAGTAAAGCTATTTAAAAGCAAAAAACAGGGATATATTTCTTGATGTCGCATGGGATTCTCAGCCGTGAACACACTATTTCACAACAACAAACTAACATTGAAACTTCTCCTAGTCTGATATGAAATCAAAGTTACCTATGGTAGGTGATACCTCCAGCTCGACCTTTGTTGAAGCACCCATATGCCACACAATTAGTTGGCATGACGCAAGGGTTAAAAGCTGTGAAAAGGTTCTGGCTAGGTTGCGGCTGCTGCCGGCTGTCCTGGGAGCGCGCGGCACTAGGGTGACTCATCGCAGCGACCGCCATATTGGTTGAGTTTCTGGCTCAGACGTTGGTTACACCTTTGCGTTCGCTTCGGCCAGTCTATTTAATTCTGTGGTCGCTGGTCTGTGCACAACACTGACCAACTATGTGCCAGAACTGTCACGACCAATATGTTGGAGTGTAGTTCGGGCGTTTGATCACAAGCAGACACGCGGCGGTGACACGGTCCACATTGCAGGTGTGTCTGTACACAACACTGACCAACTATGTGCCAGAACTGTCACGACCAATATGTTGGAGTGTAGTTCGGGCGTTTGATCACAAGCAGACACGCGGCGGTGACACGGTCCACATTGCAGGTGTGTCTGTGCACAACACTGACCAACTATGTGCCAGAACTGTCACGACCAATATGTTGGAGTGCAGTTCGGGCGTTTGATCACAAGCAGACACGCGGCGGTGACACGATCCACATTGCAGGTGTGTCTGTGCACAACACTGACCAAACCTGTGCCAGAACTGTCACGACCTGCAGTGTTGGAGTGCAGTTCGGGCGTTTGATCACAAGCAGACACGCGGCGGTGACACGGTCCACATTGCAGGTGTGTCTGTGCACAACACTGACCAAACATGTGCCAGAACTGTCACGACCTGCAGTGTTGGAGTGCAGTTCGGGCGTTTGATCACAAGCAGACACGCGGCGGTGACACGGTCCACATTGCAGGTGTGTCTGTGCACAACATTGACCAAACCTGTGCCAGAACTGTCACGACCTACAGTGTTGGAGTGCAGTTCGGGCGTTTGATCACAAGCAGACACGCGGTGGTGACACGGTCCACATTGCAGGTGTGTCTGTGCACAACACTGACCAAACCTGTGCCAGAACTGTCACGACCTACAGTGTTGGAGTGCAGTTCGGGCGTTTGATCACAAGCAGACACGCGGCGGTGACACGGTCCACATTGCAGGTGTGTCTGTGCACAACACTGACCAAACATGTGCCAGATCTGTCACGACCAATATGTTGGAGTGCAGTTCGGGCGTTTGATCACAAGCAGACACGTGGCGGTGACACGGTCCACATTGCAGGTGAGTCTGTTCACAACACTGACCAAACATGTGCCAGAACTGTCACGACCAATATGTTGGAGTGCAGTTCGGGCGTTTGATCACAAGCAGACACGCGGCGGTGACACGATCCACATTGCAGGTGAGTCTGTTCACAACACTGACCAAACATGTGCCAGAACTGTCACGACCTACAGTGTTGGAATGTAGTTCGGGCGTTTGATCACAAGCAGACACGCGGCGGTGACACGATCCACATTGCAGGTGTGTCTGTGCACAACACTGACCAAACATGTGCCAGAACTGTCACGACCTACAGTGTTGGAATGTAGTTCGGGCGTTTGATCACAAGCAGACACGCGGCGGTGACACGATCCACATTGCAGGTGTGTCTGTGCACAACACTGACCAAACATGTGCCAGAACTGTCACGACCTACAGTGTTGGAATGTAGTTCGGGCGTTTGATCACAAGCAGACACGCGGCGGTGACACGATCCACATTGCAGGTGTGTCTGTGCACAACACTGACCAAACATGTGCCAGAACTGTCACGACCAATATGTTGGAGTGCAGTTCGGGCGTTTGATCACAAGCAGACACGCGGCGGTGACACGATCCACATTGCAGGTGTGTCTGTGCACAACACTGACCAAACATGTGCCAGAACTGTCACGACCAATGTGTTGGCTCAGGCCTGGCTGTGTTATACGATGCAGCAAGTATGTGACATATAATAACTAGTTGTTGAAACTGTATAATAATCAAAATTATATCATTATAAAATATGATTTCGTTGGTTTAAGTTTAATGAATTTGTGTACGACCGTTCACCAATATAACATTTTTTACTCGTTTGAGTAACAATATCGTGAGAAAGTTCCATTGAGTGAGCTTGTTGACAAAACTGCTGACAGTTAAAGTTATATCCCGTTACAGCACACCTGGGTACTCAGCGAATTTATAATCGATCTTGTTTTTCAATCGATAAGGTATAATCCATCCTAAAATCTTTTTCTTACTATATGTATTTTTTCTTAATAATACCTTTAAAAATTTTTATTTAATTACATTTTTCTAGATTGTATATTTTATTCATATTGAAATGCCAAGTTATTTTAATCAGACTGTCATGGGATTTTATGTAGGTTTGCTGTTGTGTGTGTTTAAAGCAACTATTAGATACTCACCTCCTGGGCAAGGTACATAATTAACATCGAAGACTGATTCCATTACATTCAAACATTTTCAGGTAGACTTTAAATCATCTAGACTTTAAAAAGACTTTAATATCTTTCTTTAATCTATTTTTTTTCAATCCCATGCTCTAATAATAAGCTTTGTGAGGGCTAAATGTTGTCCGTCCTAGAGTTTTTAAATGGGTTTTTCGGCCACGATGAACAAACTCCACGATATTGGAGAGTTCACATGACTAGGAAAAGTCTACAGCCATTCAAGTTCCCCATGTTATTCATATGGACATATTTTTTAGTCTCTAAAATTTAATTAAAATCTGCTAATAACTGCAACTAATAAATAAACCAACGTGTTGAATTTACAGCATGTTGTCATCAAATTTAAATTCCACCCCTTGGAATGGCAAGTGAGCGGAGCGAACGAGCACTTCTTATTGGTTTTACATGTTTACAAGTTTATTGAGAAAATGTTCACCCACCCTCTGCCTCAGTACAACTACTTTAATCGATTGTTAGGTTTCCTTATAACATTGGTGACAGTTCCATTTTTATTATAAGTCTGTTATGAATGAACAAAATATTCAAATACTAATAATAGGGTATCTAATCCTAGTCTATTAAGAAATTTCTTAAACAAAAATAAAGAAGGTCAGCGGCCTTGCAAAGCAAAACAAAGAATCAAAATAGCGTTTTTTTCTATTGGTAGGCGGTGATGACTTATGACTTGGGACTGATGGTGGAGTGACAAGAAATTTAATTCAAGAGCAATGATGATAATAACTTGAAGTTTTTCCCTTTATTGACATTCCTTATATGTATTTCTTTATTTCAACAATTTATATAACAAATTATGTATATAACACCCGATATAAGTCAAACTTGATCTACTCGATTCACAGGTAATCACCGGTAATCAATCACAGGTAATGGTACCCTTGTGGAAAAGGGTATTTGCTCTCCGGAATTATAATGATCTGCCTCATCGCCTGAAATGCATTAACAGTGATTCTGTTTTTGAAAGAAATTAAAATTATTTTGCTTGAGGGGTGTCCTTACTCCGTCGATGAATTCCTGTCGGAGTGCACCAACTTGTGAATTTGTTGGTTTCTCCTTTGAGTTGAAAAGAATGTATTTTATTTTAGTTCTAGAATGTATAATGAACATTTGTACACAGATATAATATATATTGTATATTTTGTATCTCCAATGACATGTTTCATGTAACGCGATGTTATTTCACGAAATAAATATTTCTGATCTGTGATCAGTACTACAATTAAAATCACTATACATTTAAATGTCTTGTTTTACTTCTCAGTATAAAATGTATAAACCTGCTGAGTACGTATAGTTCACTATATTTTGCATAAACCCAAATAGAAATACATTGTTTATCACAGCCTTAGCTTTTTGTAAATTTTGTTAGTCTAAGTTTAGCTCTATATATAGTATAAGAAATGTTGAGTATAAACATTTAACAACACTCCAACCAGTGATAAAGACGACAGTAAAGTTTGTAATTCACTAGAGCGAGAACAGCGCGTCTGGAATTGTTATAGAATCGCTTCTGTCTATTCACATTTTACGAGAAGTTATTTTAAAAGTTAAATATCGTTCACAAATTTTTCTGTTTTTTTTTTTTTTTTTTACTCCCATTTTGACTGCCATTTTTTACCCATTTACTGCCCTTTTTTACTCATTTGGGTCACCACATCGTGTGGATGTTTAATATGCACCCTGATTTTGTTTAGTTATGGTATATTACGTATAAACTGTCTATTTAAGTTTAATATTGCCAAAAGTTAATATTAAACAAAAAACACAAAAAGATGCAAAAATGTTATAGAAGAAAAGATTTTTTTGTAAATGAGGTTTTTTCTCATAGCTTTTTCTTAGCTTCAAACAAGACATTTTTCTGCATAATTTGAAAAAAATAATTACTTTTTTCTTGGCATTGTACTTCAGAGTCAGTTTATTTTCCACGTATCCACTTTTAAATATACAATTTAATTTATATGTAAAATTCAAATTGATAGACAATAGCTTTTTTCTATGCATAATGTAAGAAATTACCCTAACTTAAGTAAACTTACCATGATATTGAATTTATTAGGGTTAAAATTATGAGCTTTAAATTAACATAATCGTGTTTGAATAATTTATCCTACAGTAAGTTTCATGAAAACTTATTTTACCAGTTATGATTCTAATTTTTAAGGTAAATATCAAGCAAAATGAAACACAAGTGCATTTTCCTAAAGCTATTAACTAATTTTTTTATTAATTTTTTTTTTAGTTATTTAAGCTTTTACGAGAATTCCATTAGTGACTCCGGAACATAAACAGTGAAGGAAGGAAGAGATTTACAAGGGAGTGCGCACAATCCCTCATCAGGCGTTATTCTTCCAGACAACTGGATTTATATTGCAATTTCTCCAGCTGGATCCTATACACAGGAGTTGCAACGATGTGCTTCAAACTCAAATGTCAAAGTCAAATCATCTTTACTCACAAAACAAGTGTACAATCAGTAATACAAACTCCATTACTTTTAATTTTTACTTTCTTTCATATTACCGTTCACTAAACTCTTTCATTTTCAATGTTTTTTATTATTATTTATTATTTATTAAATTAATTAGATGAACGACACGAAGAGGAGAGACCCTCAGATATGAGTGTTGCTGCCTCACTGTTTTCATGGAATCCCATTTCCATACCGAACGATTACTCTCTAAAGGAGCGCCAGATCAACTTCAAACTTCAGAGTTAACATTTCATTTGGGTACTGCAGTAGTTTTATGGTTTCAAAAAAATTCTACAATTGTATTACTAAAATGATTTTATAAATCTGTTAAAACCACGTTTGTTGGAAGTACTGTTATATCCATGATATATGTAAAAAAACGTTTCCGTTTAACACAAAATTAGTCCTCATATCCTTGTTGAAATAATTGAAATGGGCTATAAGATTTATAAGGTAGAGGTAATTAAAAGGATATCAAAACTTAACAAATGTAATATTTATTTTTCTCAACCATTATTTGTTGTCCCTAAATAGATAATGTTTTATTAGTCTAGATGCTACGTTTTACCATCTTGCATTCCAACTGTTACAGTTTTAGTTGTATTTTAGTTAAAAAAGTTATATTAAAAAAAGACATATCTAATGAATAAAAATAATTAAAAGATGTCTAAAATATATTTCAATATAAATCTTCGACTTAATTGGCGTAAAATACATTTTTATAAGTTATACATGTTCTAATATAAAAATTACCCTAAATAAAGCCAAAACAGTCCACAATATACCAGGCGTCCATTGTACGAGATAAATTTTAAAATTAAAAATTAAAAACTAAAATTAAAATTAAAACTTAAAAATTAAAAATTAATTAAATTTTGAAATTAAAGGTGGGTTTCCGGTGCGGTCCTCGAGCCTGTGATTGGGGAGACGTTTAATGAAGTCGCCTCAAGCAAGCCGGTCTCGATGTCTTGATTCTCTCACTGAGACACAGAATTCTCTCATAAGGGTATTCGAGGCCTTGGAAGAGGTTTTCTGCTACCCAGTGAGACACGCCAAGTCTCCATTACAAAAAAGCGGTACCTGAACATAGTGATTCTTGACCTTTCTGAAGAAAACCATTCTCCTTAAAGTAAATGTTTTCAATTTGTCGTCGCGTGTGGTCAAGCCCAATAAGTAATTGTATTAAACTAAAAACTTTAATACCTTTAATACCTTTATTGAAATGGCGACCTAACTCAATAGGTAGTTTAAAGCCAAGTATGAATGAGAGATGAGTGTAGGATGATTGTGGCGCGATCTTGTAGTCTTGTTACTGACTAAGGCCGACATTCTCCTTAGACAGGACTGTTAATTCATAGCCCAACAGCCAATGGTATCTAGGGACCTACAGTCTGTTAATATAACTGTTAATCGCTAGCAATTAATTAATTTTAATGTGTAAATACGATATAAATAAGCACAGCAAAGCTACCTACAAAAAGTTTTACTCGACATTCGCTTTGTAATCTGGAAGTGCAGCAAATGTGATGGAAAATAATATTACGTTAAGAGTAAAGCAAGCAGCTGTAAACTGGTTTGGATCGAGTTATCGAGTTAACCAATCAAATTACGAGTTTGATCCACCGGATCTCCTGTTGCTCACGGAGCGGAACGAATCTTCTCCTCCCTTGTGCTTGGAAGACGAACAAATAAGGACATTGACACTGTCCAACGTTGCATATGAAAAGCTGATTAGGAAAGAGGATGTGGAAAATTATAATAATTAAGTATACAGTACTTAATTTACATTTTATAATTGTATGATAAACAACAATATTAATAATGTAAATAAAACATTATAAAATATAAAGAATCCATAGTTTTGTCAGTAAATTTCTATTTTAAGTATCGTCAAAGTTTTTGGTAAGTACTGTATTGGTTTTTAGACTGTTTTCATGTTTTTAGGTAAATTTTTTGTCTACTACTTGTACAAAGTTATTACAAAGACATTGACGCTAAGCCCAACTGTTAGCAAATATACTTAATTTACACTGCAACCAGCTGATTTCTTATTCTAGACTTTGATTAGGCCAATAAATATTTTTGTTGGATTTGAATATTTTAATATGGTTTAGTAATAAAAAAAACTATTCACACTACTATAAATCTTTATTTAATTTATGTAGGTTCTTTAATTTTACGTTTGTCTTAATAAGAGGTCCTAAGGAGCATTCCATCTTTACATGTAATATTTATTCGCCCTTGAAGAATCCAATTCATCTTTCTTTTAAGATGCAAAACTCCTCCTTAGCTAAATTATTTCCTAGGTTGGCATATGAATTTAACAAACATTAGAGTGAACATTATTAAACAGATTTTCTCTGATATAAGTGTATTAGCAACCATGAATACATGTTAAATTTAAAACTTGAACTAAATAATAATGTTTTAAAGTTTTAATTATTAACTATTAGAAGTTATTCTACTGATAAATTATTACAGAAAGTTAATGGTTTGTTTGTGCAACATATAATTAAACTCTAGTAATATTGGTTGCCTAGGGGACAACTTGGCAGCATTAGATTAAGAGAGTTTTTAATGTACATTACCTAGATAATAAAAATGCTCAAATACCAAAATAGTCCAGGCTCTGAACAGGTTGAGCATGCATAAAAGTCTAACGAAATTTGACTTTTGATTATTGTTGGGAACAGTTAGTAGATGTATAAAATCTATGTTACCACATTTCCAGAGTGGGCACAAAACGGGGGACGCTAACTAGAGGAAGTCGAAGAGGGAACTGTATTGGCCTATGTGATGTTATATCATTTTAAAGGTCTTTGAATGTAGATTCAATTGCCACAAACCCAATCCCTAAAGGTTGAATATAACGTGAGTTATTGCGTTTTGAAATTTCGGTAAAATCCTTTCATGCAAAATTTCACTGCCTGCCATTTCTGGCTCAAACGTTTATTTGAGGTCGAGTTGGCGATATTTTTTTCAAATCTATTTAAATTCTATCCATCTGTTCTTTAGAAATATCCTAAAAATTAAGTTAGATGTTTTATTTTAAGTCTTCATTTGCCGTCTTCAATTGCTGTCCGAAATATTATAATTACATTATGATTTTCAGTCCCATTTGGGACAACCCATGAAATTTATTGTGAAATATTTAACGTGAGCTTTAAGATCATATTTAACAGAAAGCAATGCCGCAAAGCTGACCATAAATGAACAATCGAGTCAGAAATGGGAGGCAATCAAACTTTGCATAAAAAGCATTTTGGAGAAATTTCAAAACGCAATAACTCGAGTTATATTCGACCTTTAGAGATCGGGTTTGTGGCATTCGAATCTACATTCAAAGACCTTTAAAATGATATACGACATGACATAGGCCAACACAGTTTCCTCTACGACTTCCTCTAGGGGGCGCCCCCCGTGTTGTGCCCATTCTGGAAATGTGGCAACATCGGTTTTTTACATCTACTAACTGTCCTCAACAATAATCCAAAGTCAAATTTTGTTAGACTTTCAGTGCATGCTCAACCTGCTCAGAGCCTGGACTAAAATATAAAAACTTTACCAAAACCAAATACCAAAATACAAACACCAAAACATCCTTATAACACTGGAGCAAGAGGTGAAGTAATTCCTGACCACACTCTCAAGTTTTTTTTCTTTTTTTTTAAAGAAACCTTCTTATATGGGGAACAAGTTTTTACAATATTCTAAATAAAATAAAAATGGATTTTTAATGAATAAAGCTCTTTATTCTTTAAAGGAACTATCCACTTCTGTCTGAAGATTTTATATAAAAATTTTACATGTGCAAACGTTGAATACTATAATATGTCCCAGTATATATATTTTATTTTTTTCAGGAGTGTCAAACTTATATTTAACATTCCCTTGTTGGGTAAATAATTTTGTAATTATACAGCGAATTGTGTGACAATGTATAATTTGCATATAGTGTTAGTTTTTGTTAAGAAAATTTGAAGTTATTTATTGTACCACGTGTACATTCAAATAAATAAGGAAATATGACTATTACTATGACAATACACTGTATCAAGTGCAAACTCAAAAATTAGTTTTGCAAAGTCAATTTTATTACCTGAGTCCTGCAACTAGGCATTTTAGCTATGTTTTAACAACTTGTTACTTTTATGACATTAAGCCATAATGTCCTAAAAGTTGAACGTATATTAACTATGACTTATATAGTTAAAAGTAAACAAACAATATATTTTTTGCAAAAATCTTACTTTTAACATTGTAAAAACTAAAATTAATCTTGGTAAAATTAAATTTTGATAATATAGAGCATAGTGATACAAATAGTTTACCGTGACACTGTCGCCCCGAGGGGATGGGTCCAATGTACTAGGACGTACATGACACCTGTCTGACGTAAGCTTTCCACATGTCCACCCACCAATCAGATGCTGTATTACAATAATGATGTGTACTAGATGGTTACTGTGGATGGATACTAGCAATTAGGCCTATGACATATGGTAGCCCAGAATAGACGCATCATATCGTCTCATAGAGTCGGTAATATAGCCTTTTAGTAGTATACGAACACAATTTTTTAATACTTATTTATCCTTAACTAGAATTTCTGTCAACCGCAAAAAATAAAATATTATTTTTACTTTACAATTATTGTGGAGTTTAAATACAAGGAGAAACCTAACGCAACGTTTCCGTTATACATTGATTATGACAATGAGCACGTTACAAAGACTTAGTTATACCAAGAAATAGAAGTATACATGTTAAAAATGTCCGTTTATCAGCCGTAATTTCCATTTAACATAATCAACTTAGTTACACCCACTGTGTTATCATAAATTACTTAATTGAGAGAAAGAACAATAACAAGGTTTATTGTAATAAAAATAGTATATTTCGTCACAAGGGCCGAAAGTGGCGTTTTGCCGGCCCCGAGATCGTGTTTCAATTTCGAGACGAAGTCGAGAACTTGAAACGATCGAGGGTTGGCAACCCCCCCCCCCCTCCGATGAACCCCCGATGTCGGCCCGAGTTCTGAACGATATTTTTCATCACACTACACAATTCAATAAATTCTAAACAAGTAAAAAAATTACTTTTTCGTTCATAACAAACAAAACATAACCTCAACTTCAACTAACCTAGCGAGATGTACTGCTTGAGTTTCTGGTTGCTAGGCAACCACTTCACATCAGCTAAGGCCACCAAAACTAATACTCTAACGGTAAATGACTACAGCTGATTCCTATGGAAAAGGACTATTTTCCCATCTACGTCATACATATTTAACAGTTGCTATCAGCTGAACTACTAACTGCGTCACTGATTTGTTGTTTGTTGTTGTTGTTGTTAAATACCTTCTTATATTCTAGATTTCTCTGCTACAGTTTAGATTACCGCCCTAGGCCGGAAAATTTTGCCGGCCTAGGCCGGCAAAACAGGTGTTTCTTTGGTAGAAGTGAGGTTCGAAAACAGGTGATATCGATGTAGTGTGACGAAAAACTGATTTATTTGTACTATCGTTAAGTACGTAATTTCAGGAGAATAGTATTGTGAACCGTAAGTAAGTGAGTAGCATTTGCAACTCTGAGAAATCCTTTACAACCAATCCGCAGCAGGTGAGTGCGAGGACGAATTTAACGTTATTCTTGAATCAGGGCTAAGCATTATTTTTTTATTGCAGTTATAAAGCAGTGGGAAGATAAATTAAAAACTTATCGACCCTTAATCGGTAGACCTACAAGGTCATCACATATAGTCATGGTGTAATGATAGAAATTTCCCCGAGATATGTGGACACTCATTCCAAAAGGTACTACAACCAATACCACTTGAGCTAAAACAAGCCAAACTATGGAACCGCTGATCTATACTACCAGCGTTGGCAACATTTTCACTGTCATGAGTGCACATTTTATGCTTCTTACTAGGGTTTCTGTATAGCTGCTGGAGGCTAGAAAACCATCCAAAAAGGAGAGTCGCTGGATTGTATAAGATGGTAGGCCTATACTAACACTAAAATTCACGACAATGTTACATGTTGTAAAGGACGGTCATTTATTTGTTTGTTAACTGTTACGAAATTTCTTTATACATATGTCATGCAATAAATTCACAATCAGTCATTATAATGTATAGAAAAGAACAGCCACAGAATCAAAAGACTCATTACTATACAGGCAGTTGACAAGAACATTCAAATAACTTATCACTCAAATGCTAAACAAAATACAGTATTTACAAAAAATTAACAATTTCGCACAAATGGTTAATTAAATGATTCGATTATTTACAATGTGCAATTTATGAAAAGACCATACAAAAATATCTAGATGAACCTAAACGTACAATGTGCAATTATTACATATTTAAATATTTTTATGGTCATTAAAAAATGACCATAAAAAATTCCATTAATTTGAGTTAGACATATTCAATTTTAAAAAAATACAAAATACTGTAAAACGATGTTACTGCTGAAGAGCCGAAGACTATCTAAGAAATAGATGAATAGATTTTGTGAACCAGATAAGCTTCTGCCTTTTACATTTATACTCTAAGATACAAGAATCTCCTTGTGCTTTGATGGTTTGAGTTTAGGTATTAATCGGTTTTTTGTATATGTGAAACTGGATTATAGCTTTATAATTATTTATAATAAAACTCACACCAAATAAATCATGACCTTATTAACGGTTAATATTGTTGACTTTGTGTAACTAATACAGTAAATACATTAAGTAACGAATTACATCTATTTGATTGGCAAGAAATTGGTTTTAAGACTATTTCTATTGTTAAAGGCGACATTTATCACTCTCTTTTCACTTCATGTAGCTCACTTAAAATAGAGAAGCATGTCGTTAAAAAAATTAAGTAACTCCTGTTGACAGGATCTGTGCAAAAGTAATTTGAAATGGCGAAAGCTTAAGTGCTTCCTGACGATTTTTGCAAATTATTCAATGGTACTTTCATCATTCATGCAAAAGGTCACACTCAAATTACATTCTACCACAGAGAAGTAATATTACTTACTCTGTGTTCTACTATCTACCAGCATTAATTTCTTTAGGAAAGGTAAACTATTTTACATGTATATATTTATGCATAAAAAAATATTAAGTAGGGGTCTATATATTTCCTGATCAGTATTATGGTTAAACATTAAACAAACTTGAATATTTGCCTTTATCAAATAAAAAGTTAATAATAAACAAAACTGAGAAAAACATAATACCCCCGTCGCAGCAGACCTGCGTACTCAGCGGATTTCCAAATTGGTAGTATTAATTATGACCAGATAAACCTGTAAACCAAAAATCATCACAAGCTCATAAATAGGGAAATAAATGTTTATCTCCTTATGATAAATGTAGGGAAAGAGTATGCAGGTATGCTGCCATGGGGAACACTAAAAGTAGGTTTTTAGCATTAAAAAAAATTATTTTGACCATATCTAGCCATACATTAAATTTCATCAATATCTTTCCCTTGCTAAAGGAGTTTGCCTATTCTCCATATGATTAACATTGGAAAAGAGTATGCAGGTTTGCTGCCATGATAAGCACAAAAACCAAGATTTTTTTACCATAAATGGATGAATCTCAACCAAATGAAGCTGAATACCAAGTTTCATCCAAAAACATTGGTTAATAAGTGAAATATTAACACATCCTTATTCTCCATAAGATTAACATTGGAGCCTCAAAATACAACGTACTGTCTTTAGACTTTGTAATATCTCGGTAACCAATGGAGATAGAGCAAAGCTTCAAAATGCTAAATTGTGTGTTTTTTTTTTTTTTTGAGCTAAATCCAATGGTCAAAATAAAAATTTGAAATTTTTAAAAATTACATATGAAAAATGCAAAAAACCCATTTTTGGGGTACAAAACCCCCCAAAACTACCCCTTCCGATAGGTCGATATGTCTGGTTTTCGAACTCATCCGAATAAACGTAGGATTACACATTTCTACCAAATTTGGTGTCGATCGGACCATTTTTACGAGAGTTATCGTGTCTAGGGACACATACATATATATATATATACATATATATATACATATATACATATATATATATATATATATATATATATATATATATATATATATAAATTTTAGTGACTATTATTTTTGTTCTCTGAGCACCTAAAAACGATAAAGTAACATGGTCCCGGGCTTAGGTCTTACCATGAGACCTACGGTAATAGCTTATTCCCTATGGGAAATTCGCTAAAAACAGATTACGTATAAATGTTGATAACGATCAAATTTATCATGGATATATGTTGTGTTTCAAATTTTTTATGTTAAATCGTGGGTTGTGCTTTAAAGGAAATCTTTGTATAAAAAAGTATATATTGCTATTTTATGACATGGGTCACCGATGCCTGTCACATTTTCTTCTTTTTTTGTCACTATTGGCTATAATAAGTTATCTTATTCAGATATAATAATTTGATATTTTTAAATTTTAAAACTTAAATTTTCACAAATAGTCTCTATTGCTTTGGGATTCGGAGGCGAGTGGTTAAGTCAAATGAGGTTACTAAAATTTCAAAAATGTCTCTTAATTAAAATTTTTATCAATATCCTAACTAAATGCTTGAGTTCGAGCAACGGGTAGCTAATTATTATAGTAAGTTATTATAACTACTTTTAACTTAAATTCCTCAAATGTTATAGTTAAAAAAAAAAAAAACCTAAAACCTTTTCTTCAAGATATTTGTTCAGTGGATTTGAGTGAATCTTTTAATTCTACCTGTAGAGTCGCACTAACAAATGGGCATTAACAGCCTGTCTCTTAAATCATTTCAAAGATTTAGCTGTGACTAATCCCTTGAATCCCTACATATTTTCATCTGTTGAATAATCATGGCCCTACTTACGTTAATATATCAGTAAAATATATTTAGTTTTTTAGGCCCGTCCCAGTAAAAGTTAGATTGTTTTTTATTGATTTATTTTGACTAATAAATTTTGACCAACAATTTTTACTTAATAATAAATAATCGTTGTTTTGCCAAATAACACATGTACATCATTTTACAACAGAAATAGGTATATACGTGCTCTTTAATATACATTCAAAAACAGTAGTTTTACAGAAATTGTATCAACTTAGCATTTTTTAATTTTGTAAAAACAACAACAATAATAATAATAATAATAATAATAATAATAATAATAATAATAATAACAATCAAAACAATCATTGGACAAATTATAATTATTCTTCGTAGTAGTAAAATAAATGGGGATCCCCAAGGACAAGCTGTATTGAGATCGCCATCAACATGAAAGTATTACAAATAATTAGTAGGCCAGCAACGACCCTACTGACTCTAATGGTTAGATTTTTCATAAAAAGCTTAAACACAACAAACATTTTGTCTGTGCTAAAAAGACATATATTAATCAACACATATATTAATCAACACATTAACAGTATTAATCCCAAAACTCTATAATTATTCATTAACAAATAGTACTTGTGAAAAATAACAATAACCATTTCAAAGTTCTATACATGAACATAAAAATCCTAAATTACAAGTTGAAAAAATAATCACTATTTTCCTGCTCAAGCAACTATTTTTTACCGTTCTCAAAAACCGACCATGTGATGTCAAGCTGTCAATTTTAGAATTAATAACATTAAACAGCCGTGGTGCTTCACTACTATAAAACATTTGTTGTGCTCTTAAATATCACTGAGTTACATGAACAACTCCATAATGTCTTAAGTTATAATTTGGTTCTCAAACTATAGAGAAACCAGAACTTCTAATAAAAAAACATTCTCAAAACTTAGAAAATATATAAATGACGTAATGTAATAATCTTTAAGTTAGCAAAGATAGTCCAAGCCTGTTCAAAGCTTCTCTTAACGGCAATAAGCCTCATAAATCTTTTTTGCAAAATAACTATATGATAAATGGTTGAAGTGTAAGATCCTCCCCAGCATTTAATACCTACTTTACACTTTTAATTCAATCTAGCAATTTTCTTAAAACTTGAGTGTAAAAAAGCTATTATAGACTGATCATACTTATAATTTGTACAAAAAAATTTATATCTATATTAACTTGAATGTTTCAATGGTTTGATTAGTTTGTTGAATGAAATACAGCTTTATAGACAATTTTAAGCTTCCCCAGTAGCGGTAAATGTACGTATTTGAGGGTCGAGGTTAACTAAGGGCCAGCTTGATTTATGGTCAAGTGTGGCGGACGTGGCTCTTACATTACACACAGTTGTGTAAACTTCCTTTCACGGGCCGACCATCGAGTACATCGTCTACTAAACGTTGTTAATATCGGACGCTAAAGTTAGCAGGGAAAATGTTGTCTTTTTAAATTACACGACGGAAAACATGATGTTTATCATGTTATATTAAGACACTGAACATAATTTTGACAATTCATAATTTTAACCATATGTTAATAAAGAACATTTAATCTTACTATGTACGGATTTTCTTATGAAACACATTAGGATGTGTTATCATAATGCTATAAAATAACACATAAGACAAAGAGTTTTCACTCTTTGAATGAGTATAAAGTACGTGAAAATACTTTAATTATTTTTATTCGGTCTTTAAACCCCAGCCTTCAACGCCCTAGCTCGCCCAGAAAAAGTGCTGTATTTATTTGTTCCAATACTAATTAAATACTAGCTGCCTACAATATTTTTGTCACAATTACTTGGCGTCAAGCAGCCCCTCTCAAAATTTACCGTGGTAAATAACCACAGGATCAGAGCGTCAATAGCCAAGTAAAAAGGAAAACAGGTGCAAAATGTCACAGCCTGTGGATTTATTCAGATCGACATTTGTTCAGTCTCCACCAGTCGTGCTGACCTGTAATGCTTGTGCTCAGCAGTAACTCCAGACGTCCGCTGGACAACAACCGTCCTAAGAACGTTTTTAGTTCGAGTTATGCTCGTGAGAATCGAATGATAGTAGTGATCGAGGCGTTGGTGTGGAAGAAGCCGTTCTCTGATTGGCCGGCTGAGGAGGGAGACAACGACGATGCTCCTTTGCGCAGTCGAACTGTAGATTTTCATGTTTAAAGACACGCGTTTCGTGGCGTGGCTACCCTCTCCTCCTTTAAATTCTAAATTAACAGAATGTAATTATAGTGTGTATTTTCAATTTGTTTAGGGTTTAGGTTCAGAAGTGTTTAGTACATTTCTTTGTTTTTACAAAATAAATCGATTGTTTTACGAATCCGTATCTTCAAATAATTTCACTTCTGACACCGAACTTCTCGTCACCAAGTCTCCCACTGGGCTTTATTCGGAGTCACCTACGATAAGTCATTTTGGATTATTTTTTTACTCCAATTAATCATGTAATGATGAGCTACATTATTCTACTCGTGTAGTGCTGAGATACATTAGTCTACTCGTGTAGTGCTGAGATACATTAGTCTACTCGTGCAGTGCTTAGATAAATTACTCTTCTCGTATAGTGCCGGGATACATTAGTCTACTAATGTAGTGCTGAGATACATTAGTCTACTCGTGTATTGCTGAGATAAATTACTCTGCTCGTGTAGTGCTGGGATACATTAGTCTACTCGTGTAGTGCTGAGATACATTAGTCTACTCGTGCAGTGCTTAGATAAATTACTCTTCTCGTATAGTGCCGGGATACATTAGTCTACTAATGTAGTGCTGAGATACATTAGTCTACTCGTGTATTGCTGAGATAAATTACTCTACTCATGTAGTGCTGGGATACATTAGTCTACTCGTGTAGTGCTGGGATACATTAGTCTACTCGTGTAGTGCTTTGATACATTAGTCAACTCGTGTATTGCTGAGATAAATTACTCTACTTGTGTAGTGCTGGGATACATTAGTCTACTCGTGTAGTGAGATAAATTACTCTACTTCTGTAGTGCTGGGATACATTAGTCTACTCGTATAGTGCTGGGATACATTAGTCAACTCGCGTATTGCTGAGATACATTACTCTACTTCTGTAGTGCTGGGATACATTAGTCTACTCGTATAGTGCTGGGATACATTAGTCAACTCGCGTATTGCTGAGATACATTACTCTACTTCTGTAGTGCTGGGATACATTAGTCTACTCGTATAGTGCTGGGATACATTAGTCAACTCGCGTATTGCTGAGATACATTAGTCTACTCGTGTAGTGAGATAAATTACTCTACTTCTGTAGTGCTGGGATACATTAGTCTACTCGTATAGTGCTGGGATACATTAGTCAACTCGCGTATTGCTGAGATACATTAGTCTACTCGTGTAGTGAGATAAATTACTCTACTTCTGTAGTGCTGGGATACATTAGTCTACTCGTATAGTGCTGGGATACATTAGTCAACTCGCGTATTGCTGAGATACATTAGTCTACTCGTGTAGTGAGATAAATTACTCTACTTTTGTAGTGCTGGGATACATTAGTCTACTCGTATAGTGCTGGGATACATTAGTCAACTCGCGTATTGCTGAGATACATTAGTCTACTTCTGTAGTGCTGGGATACATTAGTCTACTTCTGTAGTGCTGGGATACATTAGTCTACTTCTGTAGTGCTGGGATACATTAGTCTACTCGTATAGTGCTGGGATACATTAGTCAACTCGCGTATTGCTGAGATACATTACTCTACTTCTGTAGTGCTGGGATACATTAGTCTACTCGTATAGTGCTGGGATACATTAGTCAACTCGCGTATTGCTGAGATACATTAGTCTACTCGTGTAGTGCCGGGATACATTAGTCTACTCGTGTAGTGCTGGGATACATTAGTCAACTCGCGTATTGCTGAGATACATTAGTCTACTCGTGTAGTGCTGGGATACATTAGTCTACTCGTATAGTGCTGGGATACATTAGTCTACTCGTATAGTGCTTTGATACATTAGTCAACTCGTGTAGTGCTGGGATACATTAGTCTACTCGTATAGTGCTGGGATACATTAGTCTACTCGTGTAGTGCTGGGATACATTAGTCTACTCGTATAGTGCTGGGATACATTAGTCTACTCGTGTAGTGCTGGGATACATTAGTCAACTCGTGTAGTGCTGGGATACATTAGTCTACTCGTGTAGTGCTGGGATACATTAGTCTACTCGTGTAGTGCTGGGATACATTAGTCTACTCGTGTAGTGCTGGGATACATTAGTCTACTCGTATAGTGCTGGGATACATTAGTCTACTCGTGTAGTGCTGGGATACATTAGTCAACTCGTGTAGTGCTGGGATACATTAGTCTACTCGTGTAGTGCTGGGATACATTAGTCAACTCGTGTAGTGCTGGGATACATTAGTCTACTCGTGTAGTGCTGGGATACATTAGTCTACTCGTATAGTGCTGGGATACATTAGTCTACTCGTGTAGTGCTGGGATACATTAGTCTACTCGTGTAGTGCTGGGATACATTAGTCTACTCGTGTAGTGCTGGGATACATTAGTCTACTCGTGTAGTGCTGGGATACATTAGTCTACTCGTATAGTGCTGGGATACATTAGTCTACTCGTGTAGTGCTGGGATACATTAGTCAACTCGTGTAGTGCTGGGATACATTAGTCTACTCGTATAGTGCTGGGATACATTAGTCTACTCGTGTAGTGCTGGGATACATTAGTCTACTCGTATAGTGCTGGGATACATTAGTCTACTCGTGTAGTGCTGGGATACATTAGTCAACTCGCGTATTGCTGAGATACATTAGTCTACTCGTGTAGTGCTGGGATACATTAGTCTACTCGTATAGTGCTTTGATACATTAGTCAACTCGTGTATTGCTGAGATAAATTACTATACTCGTGTAGTGCTGGGATACATTAGTCAACTCGTGTATTGCTGATATAAATTACTCTACTCGTGTAGTGCTGGGATATATTAGTCTACTCGTGTAGTGCTGAGATAAATTACTCTACTTCTGTAGGTCTGGGATACATTAGTCAACTCGTGTATTGCTGATATAAATTACTCTACTCGTGTAGTGCTGGGATATATTAGTCTACTGGTGTAATCGCGGATTACGGGTAACGCCCAGATTAACTGTGATGTCTCGGGTTGCCCCGTACATTGTACCTCTGATTACATATAAATAATCTCTTATTACAATTATAATTAATTACTCAAATTATATTTCAATGTATAATTTTAAAAATTGTAATAGATTTTTGTTTAAGTTGTTGTAAGTCAAAGAATATAACACGAATGTATATGATATTTTTGTGAATTATATTTAATCTTTCAGTGGATTCTTTTGCTAGCCAATTTTTCTTAATTATTTAAGGTCATTACTATACAAGTTTAAAACCTCTATTGCAAAACTTATCCAGTGTGATACAAAAGTTCAGGAATTGATAAAAAAATCCTTTAATAATAGAATAAAATATTTAATGACACTCCACTATTGAAACAATATAATGAAAATGAAATTTTCAATCATTTATGGGTGTCATACCTTTCTAATGGGACTGCCTAGAAGGATTCAAAATCAAATCCCAAATGTACAGGTTGATGTATGTATATCAAATGGAAGTTCTTCACAGTATAAGTGTAGAGAGCAATGAGCCGCAACCCGTTTGAAAATAATAATTTAAACTTATACATATATAATTTTATATTGTAATAAATAATTTAAAGATATAAGCTAGATGAAAATGGCAGGCGATCAAACTTTACATTAAAATCACATCAATAAAACTTGAAAATCTAATATTGTGATGTTTTTAATTAAAAGTTTTAAAATCATACTGTAGAAAATATTTGTCATATTTTTCTGGAATTTCAGATTAAAATAAAACCTTATTCTAACATTTTATCATCATTTTTTTATTAATGAATATGCATTTATTTACTTCTGAATGAAATTATAAATTAACTGTCGAACTATTGAGAGTAAGAACGAAAGTATAATTTAGATTTTTAAACTCATATTTTGGATATTCAAAAAAAACCCCGTTGAGAAGTCCTTATTTTTTACATGAAGGACCACAAAACAACGGAAATTTTGTTAACAAAAAGACGTATTGACTATATAAGCAAAATATGCTCCATTCACTATTATCATACCTTTGTGAACGATTTCAATTTATAAGGTTTTTATTTGTTATTTTTATATAACAGGTAAAATTATGCCAGTTATTAGAATGTAAATTTAGTGACTATTAGTTATTCATTTTGTTCATTCACTGTCGAGAACGGTTTATTTAAAACTTTCATGTTTCATTATGTTACTCTGTATTGGCTACTTATTACAAATGCCATTTAACTAGTTTATTTTGTGTTATCAGCGTTGGTTTACGTACATTGTTGCAGATTGTGAGTTTGTTATTTTTTTTAATAACCTTAGACATCACCCATTACTAATTATTAAAATAAATTTCACGATATTTTAGACTCTGATTTCGATCATTAAAATGAAACTAGTATACGTGTTGCTCGAAATCGAGCAATTTATTTTAATACAATACAAAAGTTACTTTTAGCGCTTAATCAATGACATCCGACCAATCCAATATTGTGAATCTCTTTAATCACCAAAACTACACGTACTTACAGCTGATTATTAACATATGTTTAAAATGTTAGATTCAATCCCAATGTTATTTAAATGGGAAACTTTGAGATTTCAATGGTGGATAGCGCCTTTATTTTCAGTCCGATTCTCATCAATTTTTGGCGGAAACAACTACAGACCAAGCCCTATCCAATGACACCAAAAACTTGAAAATCGGTTGAAAATTGTAGGATGAGTTTTCAAGACAAAAAAACCCTTAGCGTATTAAATAAGTATAAAACAAATCATCTAAATCCGTTTCTCTATAAGTTTAAATTTAATAAGTTGAATTTAAGTTTTCTATAGGTTTAATTCATAATGATTGCCCAGAATTAATTATAAACTTTTTAAATGATCAAGCAAGTTTTTTTTTTTTTTTACTATCAAATAATTTTTAGAACAAACAATCTACTGTTTTCTATCAAAGCATTCTGGTCACAAAAAGACTGTTCATTTCAAATAACTTAAATACATTGTCTAAAAACAATACATCTATAAAAGTGTTAAACGTCCTCAAGAACTAAGTAGTAAGATTAAATTGACAAGATGCATCTTGTAGAAAATGTTATATTTTTAAACATCTAAGGATGCCCTTAGCATACAGGAACGATTAACAGTTCATCGAGCGGGCAATAAATGTTCATAGAACCTACCTCATGTGGCTGTGAAAAACCTTTATAGAGGAGTAACCACGTAAACACTTCATGAGTATTTTCACTTGGGAGGCATAAAAGTAAGGATCGAGACCGTAGTTCCTCAACCGGTCTATTGGGATTTTAAAATATATTTACCAATTTATTTTCAGTTTGGGAAGCTAAAATTTACTCGTGTTATGTGATTCTGGTAAAGATTATAGCTTATACTAGTAGTGGGAAAAAGCCACTTCTAAACCGGAAGTGACGTCAGCTGCCAGGTCAGCTGCAGGGGTCAGATGGTGTCAGCTGCCAGGGCAGCTGCAGGGTGCAGATGGCGAGAGCATATGCCCTGAATTTGAAGTAGAATTGGGCATGAATTAAGAGTTAGTTGAAAAGTAAAATTCAACTGTGTTAACTAAACTCTAAAAGTTGAATAAAAATTAAGAGTAAGATCAAAACTGAAATTCAACAGTTATAACTGGGGGCCTGGAAAGTATGTCAAGGTCATCCAGAGTAAGTTTTAAAAAAGAATACCCAACTACCACCAGAAATAGTTCAAAGTTGAACTAGTTGGTGATAGTGGGATAGGCTGAAGTAAATTTTGAATTTTATTTGTGAACATATAATTAATGTGCAACAGCAGAGTTTAAACAAGTTGAACTTTTGTGATGAACTACAGAGTTGTAAATGCAAACACCAACGACGATGAGAAGGTAAACGCAGAGTCCCCAGATGATGTATTTGAAAAGCTTGAACAAACGTAACATTTCGAGTTGGTTTTCCCGTTCCATTTCCAATCGTTTAATTTCCAATTTCAATTTATCCTCTTCTATTCTAGTTATGAAGGGAACTTCATCCATCATATCCATCATGATTTTGTAGTGTTTGAAATTTTAAAATAAGTGATGTTGATAGTTCAAAAGTTGAAGACGGAATGAGAAGTGAAAGCGAGAAATGTTAGTTAAATAAAGAAGTGGTGGGGGGAACGAAGAATTACAAAGAAGTGGTGGGGGAAATATTTTGCTGTTCATTATTACCATCAGTAGTGTCAGATGGTGCAGGAGTTAGATTTAGTAAACTGTCTTCGTCCGAACTTTCAATCTTATCACAAATAGGACAATCGTATGTTATTTCCAAATTCATTTTGATGGTTGTAAAATTATCTACAAGTTCTTGTAAAATATTAAAAATGTCTTGTAACTCTTCTTTAGAGTTTATTTCAAAACTAGAATTCATTCGGGCCAATGGAGAGTTGTTCATTATTGGAGAGTCGGTGATGGAATGAGGATCGGCGCATAGGGAGGGGGCTTATATAATGGTGACCTTGAGCAGGCGTCTAGGGAGGGGGGCTGTCTAGGGAGGGGGCTTTTATATAGGGAACCTTGAGCTTATGATTGAATAAAACGTTTAGTTCTTCTTCTCCATCTTTTAATTCAATTATTTGAACCGAAGTAGTTGTTTCATCTTCTTCACTTGATGAAGAAAACAATTCACCAGGATTTAAATATTGAACTACAATTCTGAACCATCTTATAGGATATTCGTCAATGACAGAAAGTAAGTTTTGAAACAATTCTTCCATCTCCTCCCTGTCAGTTATTATATGTTTAAATTTGATAAATTTGTTTTCCATGTTGTTAGTTAGAGTGTTGGAAGTGGAATGATTTAATATTATATAAAAATTAGAACTAGTGGTGGGGGAAATCTCAAGGTCATCCAAATGAAGTTTTAAAAAAGAGTGTAAAACTGAAATTACACATTTGATGGTTCTACAGGATCGGAATACCAATCTGATCTGTATTTACATCTTTTTATCATATGTGTACAAAAATCATCTTGATGAGAATTGGTGCGTTGACAATGAGCAAGATCTAGAGGGTGAAATTTGAAACATCTTTGAGGACAACATGTATGAAAATATTTTGATTTGTAAAATTTTAAAGTTCGCAATTCCGGTGGTGGTAGTTGTTTTGTTTTGCATTTGCAATAACAAGATCCGAAGAATTCACATTTAGTACAAGCTAACCCATCCACCATCATTGGTCCTAAATCTGTACAATGTTGTTCACAACAGTAACGAGGTTTGTACTTGTATTTTTGCTCTTCCATGTTGACGCTGCGGAGTCCAGTGAAAGAATAAGAGTGTATAGTGTTGAATAGTGAGTTTTATGTACTGTGAAAAGTGGTGGGGGGTAATTTCAAGGTCATCCAAATGGAGTTTTAAAAAATTATACCTTACAAGTGTAAGGATTATTAAAATTTAGGAAGTTTGTTTCTCTTTGTTTTCTTCAGACTTTTTCTCTCTCTCCGCCTTAGCCATAGCAACAAGTTCTTCTGTTGATAATGGATGTACTTCAGGAAATTTTAAAATTAATTTAGCTTGATATCCTTCTTTAGTTAATACATCTAAATCTTGGGTCATTTGTTCAATGGTGTTGTAGTCTTTTCCATAGATTTTTCCATCAAGTTGAATCATCATTCTGTACAACATTTTCTTAAATAGGTCTTGTCGTGGTGAGAGCTGAGAAGCAAATGATTATTTATACAAGTATCACATCCTTTTTATTAACTCATATTGATCATGTGATTCTTTAGTTGTAGTTTTGTCTGTCAAAAGTTATTCAACATTGGTAATACTTTTGGAACTTGATGTTATGTTGACCAGTTGGCGATGAAGAAGTTGTAGGTTGTGTAGAAATAAATATTTCATCATCGCAATATTTTGTTTTAGTGAACATTCTTGTATTAGTAGCACTAACATCAACAGTTAAGTGATAACCACCGGTAAGTAAAACTCGCATTTCGTTGGTTAAATCTTCGAGTTGTTCAAAAGTTGTTATGGTGTTAGTATCGTAAGATGCACACTTGACCTTTAGGGACATGTTGCAGTTTTATATTCAGGGATTAAGAGCGAGATGTGTACGGTATGAAAGGTAGCAGTAGACTGATGAATTTTGCAAGTACATTTCCCCTTTTATAATTATACAAAATTGGGTCAAGGTCATCCTGTGGATTTTTTAAAAAAAGCAACATATTGTAATGTACAAAGACATTACAATATGTTGCTTTTTTTATTTTTATTTTTTTTTGTTTTATATCATATTTATTGAAAAAACAAATACAAAGAAATATTTACAATGTTATGTACAAATTAATCAGTAGTAGGTGTTACATGAATTGTAAGTTCAGTAGAGTTGTTTCCACTGGGTCCATGTGATACCAAATAGAGTGCGCCGGGTTGAATTATACGAAGATCTTCATTTTGAAGTAGTTGTACGAAGCGCTTTGGTAAGAAGATCTGAAATTTTGCTTCATCACCAATTGTATAAGGTGCCTCGCTCAAAGTGCAATTTATAGCATCACCTACTGAAGTTTCCATTTTCTTAATAGTATGAATGATGTAGTGTTTTTCTTCTTTTAGTTCAGAACATTTCTTTGTAGGTAGAATTGATGATTTAGAATGAGCGTTGAACTGATCAACTAAACTTTGAAGTAAGTTCTGTGATGCCATATTGATGTTGTTGTTAATCTTCTTGTTAATAAGAATGTCCGTCGGAGATGTTGTCTCTTCGGAGGTTTGAGTAATACTCATGCTGTGTCATGGTAGCGCTCTCACTTTTATAATCGACACTACCCCCACCACTGACACTACCCCCACCAGTTTGTTGAAGGAAATTATTCAAGCGGTAGGCATTCTTTAAAGCGCACTGCGACCTTCGATGTTTAAAACTTTTTGATGAAATACAAAGTTCGTTGAAGTAGCATTGGAAATCTTTATCAATTATTGCATTAATCACTTCGTTGCTTGTAAATGATTGTATCCAATTTGCTTTTTCCAATCCCCTTGTGTAGATAATTTTAAACTCTTTGCAATAATGATTCATAATGTGCGGCATCATGTTATAATTAATGAAACCTTCATCCCATCTTAAGTTGTGAAAATGTTTGTTCAACCATTTGTTTGTAACTTTCGCTTTAGTTGTTAGTCTATTAAATGGTACTGGAGGTTTGAACAAATAATGATAAACTACTGATGTGTTCATGTCCAAGATTACTAATTCTTTAATAATAAAATTACCATCATTTCCTCGGAAAGCTTGAAATTCAATTATACCTCTTTTAACTTCCATTATATGTGGCGCATTAGAAAACGAAACCCGTTTATTCATGATGAAGTCTTACTAACAACTGACTTAAAAATTGAATGAGCCGATGTTTATAACAGACAGGATTGTTCTTCTTCTTTCACTTCTTGTGCCACTTCATCAATATTAAAATTGGTGTGATAGTTGTTTAATTGTCTCCACATTTCAACTTCTTGAGGTATTCTATTAAAGATTGAAGTATCCACGGGACCGTATAAAATTGGAACAAAAGGTTTTTTGTCCAATGTATCAATTAGATAGTCTTTAATTATTGCACTTGAAAATATTAGTTGTTTCAAATATCTGGTGACGGGACCGGTAGTACAACTTAAAGTATAAAATTCTTCTTTAGTGAAATATAATTTAACATTATGTGTAGTTAAATCTCTGAAGCGAACAATTTGTCCTCCACGATGTTTTACTATATCAACTTCAATATTTGATTCCAATAAACTTAATCTTGTTCTTCTTCCAAATGTGTTGTTACTTAAATAGCACTCCAAAAGATGTAAATGTTTCATGAGAGATTCCCAAGTAGTTTCACTGAAAGTAACCATTTTGTTTCCATGATTTAAAATAACAATTGGTGAATAATCCATTGATTTTAAAATTCCAACTGATATACTTTTTGTCATGCATGAAGAAATTGGGTAGATAATCCGAAGAAATACTTCTGTTAAAATATTGGTTGTAATGTTAACTTCAACCTTCTTCCTTTTTACTTCTTTTTCAGCTTTTTCTTCTTCTCTCTTCTTATGTTTGTTGAATTTTAGGAACTCGTCCATTTCTCGTTCAACTTGTTTTTCTATATCTGAACTATTATCATCCATTAGAGGTGTATTTTCTTCTCCGTTAGTAGAATTCATCTTGCGAATGATGTTTCCCATACGACGGTTGAAGATAGAATGAAGTTTCTACTAATTATTTTCTCGCTTTTATATTTTTCGTAAATCCTTGAAATTTATACAATTACATAATTGTTTGTTTCAACTTGTCTTTCACAAATGAAATTCTAACCTCAAAAATTAAAGCAGATAATTCTAACCTCAAAAATTTGCAGTTGTTGTACAATTCTTCTTAAAGTACATTCTTCACAATTCCGGTCAGCGGTGTGTAAGTAACTATTTTATCATGTAGAATTAGACAGTATGCCGAAGTTCCATCCGCTACTGGTTCTTCAAATTCCATTTCAATTTTTATATCCACACTTGATGATTTTACCGATTCATTTTGTTTTGAACAATCGATTACAATTATTGGAGCCTTGGAATAATACTGGTCAGGTGATAATAGTGGTGTATTAGTCTTTCCATAATATGATGATTGAAATCTTGCATACATATCGTATAAAATGGAAAAACGTTTTTTGCTGAACATGACATTCAAATTGTCATAGGGAAAGAATTGAGAGTTTAGAAAAACTTTACAATTCTTTATTTTACAGTGATCAAATTGACCAGTATTTGCAGTGATAACATCTTTTCGCTTAGTTTGAAAACCGAGTATTATGTACCTTGCTCGTTCCAAGTAAGTTGATGTCTTGACGGTCCATGTTTGTCGTTCTGTCTGAGGTAGTGTAGGGTATTCATGAAATTCCCAACTTCGGAATGGCATCACAATATCACGGTCAGATTTCAACTTTCTCAATAATAGGATTCTATGTTCATCAGCCAATCTTACATGAGGTACTCTCCAAACAACTTTATCCAACTGTAGTTGCCATTCCAGTTTATCTTCCGTAGTTGCAGGGTCTGCAAGTATCAAGTCCTTATTAGTTGAAGATCTGAGTAATACTAATTCTTGTTTGACATTTATTATTACCCGTTTGTAATCTTCAGCGAATCCCAAAAGCAATCGTAAAGGTACATGAAAATCAAAGTGACCGTTGGAAGCTGGTGTTATAGTGTCTTTATCGGGGGCAACCCATCCGGCAGTGACTATTGAATTCTTCTCATGCGGTGTTAATGATGTTAATCCTTTCAATGTAGTTGTTAAACCAACCTTTTTTGTTGAATCAACCGTCACCCCTGATATTTCATATCTTATTTCATCAAAAAGATATGCCATCGGGTTATTTATAAAAGGAACTGTTGAAGCAGTTTTTCCATCCAATTTTAATACCCGTCCTTCGATGTACAAGTAACTTTCACACGGTAAAGTGTAAATATCTTGTTGTTGAATGGGGATCCTTATTTCATCGTTATTGTTTAATTTTGATGAAGTGTAAGGGTTGTGGGTGTGATATTCCTTCTCCCATAGTGTTTCGTCGAACGTTGGTCCTTGAGATATATCCAGGATATCCATCGCTGTTAAGTTTCAATCCAATCTTCTGTAGAAAACGAATGTTTTCCGATGTTAACTCTTCCAATGTCGAGGAGCTACTGAGCTCCCGACTCTTCCATTGTGGTTTAAATGATAATCCCATGTTGACTTTTATGTTGCTGCTCTGATGTGTATCCGTATAGTAATTGTTTCTCCTCTAAAGTCAACACTATGACCGTCTTGATCCAATATGTTCAGTACGATGTCTGAAATGAAACTGGTGTTTAACGGTAGGTATATCAAGTTTTGTGGCTTCTCAACAATTTTAAAACCGGGAGCCACTGTTGGATAAAATGTATGTAAAATATGTTGATTAACTCCATCTCTATACGATCCGTGTATAATGTTGCACGTGACATCAATACTATTTACTTTCAATATTGTTACAGTTGAATCACCTGAATGAGTAGTTCCAGGAGTTAAGATTTTCTTTTTTATATCTGTAAATCCAAGTAAACTGCCAATCGACTGTTCCAAGCTGACATCAATATAATATTTCGAAGTTATTTCTGCTTTTAAAGTATTATTGTTTCCTTTAACGGTGATATTGTCTTCTCCGAGTTGTTTCTGTAATAATTGGTTTATGTCATCAATTTCATATGCTAAAGTAGGAAATGTAATTATTTTCAATTCTGAGTATTTTCCTGCAGCATCCTTAGTTTCATAATAATGTAGTAAATTGTTTTTTCCTTCTGTAACATTAGGAATTGAATTGTAGGTAGTCAAATCAAGTAATGCCGCTTCCCATAATCTTTCCTTGGATAGACGCAATGCTGGGAACAGCGTACTTTTCAATGTGGATGAATTTCCACTCAGTGACACTGTATACGATGACATCTTAAAGCTGACTGACACTCTTCGCTAGAAACTCCAAACATAAATGCCCACATATTTCAGTATTGTTAGGTTGTTCTCTTTTGTAATTGTAAAAAATGTTTTTGGAGTTTCGAAAATAATGTTGCAGTTCTTTTGGCGGTGGTAGATTGCCAAAACTGTCAAAGTAGTAAATGGTTTGTCCGAGTTTTTTATAGCATACCCAATGAGTGCCTGGACCATAGGTGGAATCCAAATTTACTATTCCAGTTTCATTTTTCCATATTTTAGTTGGTAATGCATCTTTCATAAAAACTCCTCGAAAGAATGGTATTTTCAAACATTTCACATAATCATTTAACTGATGATTTGTTAAGGCTTTATTTGGAATTATCAATTGACTCTTCTTATTTAGTACACACGGTATGGTCTTAGGTATAAACCTGCTCCGTTTTTTACCATTTGCCAAACAGAAGTCTTCTTTACATTTGCCTTATGAGTTCTACGACGTCCTTTTTTAATGTTTCCACCTCTTTTGGGAGCGCCTTTCTTTGCAGGTCTTCCTCTGCGACGTTTTCCACCACCTAACTTTGCTTTCGTCTTCATGGCTGTAGTTACTGCCCAAGCCGATGCTTTTTCTGCAATACTTGCGTCACTTGATTTTACTCTTTGCCAAGCTTTTTCCGCTAGAATTTTATCTGCTATTGATCTATTTGTTGAATCTTTATACTTTGAATATGCTATATCGTGTTCCTTGCAAGCTTGATCTAATTTATTAATTCCAGGATCTCCTCTTGCTAAACGCTTTGCCAACTTAGTTCCAGGTCCACAATATTGATAACCTCCGGGCAGATGTAATTCGTATGGTAAAGCGTCTATCGTTCGATTTACAACAGCACCAACTGGAATCCGTCTAAGCAGGGATAATGCAGCTGATGTTATACCACGTCCTCTCTTGCCGCTGTCTTGACGATGACTGAGCGATACGGTCTTCATTATGTTGTCTTATATAACTGGCGTGTTTACTCCACGAGATACTTTACACAAATAAATAACTTGTGCAAAATCTTTTATATTTAAAGACTTAGTTATTCAAATTAATTATATACTGATTTATAATTCTATTTTTAATCCAAGCTTCTCGTTCATCGGGTTGAATCATCACATGACTCGTTGTACTAGCTATATGATTGTGGGTATCAATAAGTAAATTGCCCACTATTCTTATTAAACAATCTAAATTTACAGCATCTTTTGGATGTTGAGGATCATGTAATTGCATAATACGTTTATCATTACATGTGTAAGCTGTTGAATCACTTTTTGATGTTTTTATGACTTGTCCAATAGTAGCAGCATCATTTGAATCTTCACCTGGTAAAATATTAATTATTTTCTTCATCTTTGCATCATATTGGGTCCCAAAGTGTTTATCCCAAGTTATTGTTTGTTTCATTGTAACACAATCATTTTCTTCGTAACCAGGATAAATATCTTTTATTCTTCTATTACGACCATTGTATGTACCTAATGTACCACCACTCGCAATTAATGTTTGCACCATTAGAGGTACATCTGTATCTTTTATACCAAATCTTCCATTTGTTATTGTTTTATGTCCTGCATCCCATTCATCATTATTTCCTTGCATTAAATTAAACTTTTCATTTCCATGTATAAATTTATCTCCCCGCTTTAACACGGCATCTTCATGTTTTACAAAATTGGATGTTTCCTTTTTTAATTCTTTAGATAATTGTTCCATAGTAACAGCATCTTTTGGTTGAGAACCGAACTTTACATTTGACAACACTTTCCCATGACAATCGATTTCATCACCATCTTGTAAAATACAGTTGTCCTTGATGTATTTTAGGTTTACAGCATCACCGTCTTCCTTTGGGTATCCAATGTCATTTATAATAAATTTATAAAAAGAAAATCCATGTTCAGTTTTTTCCGGTATTATAGAATGTAAATATTCTTTATTAACTGAATCTTTATCATTTTTGGGATTTCCCACGTTGGTTATTCTATAATTTCCAGCATTATACGTTTGTCCATCTTTTAAGTTATTACCCCATTGCAATTTTAAAGTATTTAAAAGTTCAGATGATAAGTACTCTTTAGTAATTGCATCAGAACCTTCAGTTGGTTTACCAACATTAATTAATCTATGTGATTTAACATCGTAAGTATTCTTATGTAATTTTAATGATGTTGAAGTAGCTTCTTTTACTGTCTTCAAATTTGCTCCATCAGTATCTTCTTCTGGATCTTTAACTAGTTTTAAACGTTTATTACTTATGCTATAGTCACCTTCAGGTGTTTGCGGTAATCCACTTCTTTTTCTGTCTTCTCCAACTTGCACTCCTAAAGCGGAGTACCGTCCGAACTTGTCGACGCTCATGTTAGAACTGATACGTCTTATGCTTGCACCTCTTTTATATCCACGGACAATTATACGACTATACCGCGATTCCTAAGTTCATCAATTAGAGCCACCCATTCATTATTCAAACCTGTATGACCGGCTTCCATGGCTTCATGCAATAGTCTCATTCTATCAACCAATTTATTGATATCGTTGTAGTAAATCACATTTGTATTGTATAGATTTTTCATCAATCCTTTACCAGATGTTGAAGTATCTCCTTTACTCTTTTTACCATGTTGTTCAAGAAGTGATAAATCCATAAGTGATAAAGATTTTCTTTTCAGTGGTTGTCTTACCGCTGGTGCAGTACGTAATGTTGGCAATTTTCGTGGAGGAAACAACTTTTTTATAACGATGTTATATTTTGTTGCACGTGAACGATTAATCATTCCATCCTTTAAGTAGTTTCTTTTATGAGCGTTAGTATTTTGTAGAATCTCCTTAAAAACACTTAAATCTTTGGATGAATATCTTAGTGGTATGTTTTTAAAAATTAATTCATATAATCCTTTTGTTCCTTTATATCTATGCTCACCAATAATGATGTAATCGTCTTGTGTTATTTCAAGCTTTGAATCGCCAATCTTCAATTCATTCCCATCAATTCTTGCTCCGTATACGTGTGATCTACTCAAATTCGGGTTTGATTTCATGTCATGTAGCATTTTCATTATATATTTTCTTCCAAGAGGTCCATGTTGTAATATATCGCTACTCAATTGAGTTAAATTTGGAATAGATTGTTCAGCTTCAGGTATTGGCTGTTCTTCTTCCTTTTCAACAATTGGTTCTTCTTCTTTTGTTTCTTCTTGCTCACTAGCACTTGTATATGAATCATCATCTTCTTCTTTTTTTAATGCTTGTACTTCTTGTTTAGAAACTGGTAGTAAAACATCTCCTTCATAACGAGGTTTACCAATAGTTTCTGATATCTGTTTTAAAGGTTCCGTAATAGGTTTAAATGTAGTCTCTAGAAATTCTTCTCTTTCACTTAAACCCATCCTCAATGCACGATTCTTCATCCTAATAGAATCACTGAGTGATTTTATTTCTTTCAATAGTTTTTCTTGATTCACCATGTTTACACTGTGAAGTTCAACGTGTAACTAGATGTAGCATCGGTAGTTCAACGCATAAATACAAATTTATCCAACCCTATACGATATCTACCATTTTTAATATCTTCTTCCTTCATAATAACGAGAAAGCTATATTTCTCATTCCATGCTTTGCCACACATCTCTTTAAATTTTTCAAATGGCATATCCGCATTTACATGATCATTATATATATGCTTTAAATTTGTTTCATCTTGCTTGAAGATGATCAACATATTTGCATTGTCTCTTATAAGTTGTTTTGGAATTTTACTGTATGTTTGACCAATATAAATGCTATCAATATTATGATGTCTTCCCATAGCAAAATAATTCCTTATTGTGTCATGATTTTCACAAGAAACATCGTCAAATATAAAAATAGAAAATGGTTTTGCTTCATTTGGTTGCATAATTGTTTCACTGGCATTAAACTTGTAAAAATTCACTTCAGGTACACTTGCAAGTACTTTATCCAATAATTGATATTTTGGTTGTTGCAATGATTTTGAAAAAATGTATATATTATTAAAACGCAATCCTTTAGGATTAGTTATAAGGTTAAAAACAACATTAGTTTTTCCACAATTTGAAGGACCAGTTATTAGACATCTTATCGTATTTGGTAGTAATTCACCATGTTTTCCATGATTTAACTTATCATTGTCAACTGTCAATTCATCAATGTTATTGATATTAAATCGGTCTTTTTGTTGTACAATCTCCATCTTGTATAAAGGTTAAACACACAATGAGCTATTAAACAACTATACTAAGTCTTTTGAAGGAATCCAAGAGTCTTCACTTTTATCAAACCCTAACCACCGGACTTTAACCATATCCTTTTTCCTTTGTAAAATCTTCTCGACAAGATATACATCACCGACTGTTGATTTCAACAATTCGTGTCCGTAAAATCCACCTTGAAGTAATTCACCCTTGTTATCCTTTAATAAATAGGTTTCAGGTATAGTTGGTTGCACTTTATAAATTGTAAATACTTCATTAGTCCAATTTGGTAGATATCTTTTACTAAATACACCTTTGTATTTGCTTATACGAACTTTATCGTTGACCTTGAACTTCTTTGGTTGCAATTTTTCCAATTTCGGTGTTGTATTATTTTTAATGCGTTGTAATACAATTTTGGCATTAGCACTATTTACCTGGATAGGTTTCATTCCAATGGTACG
The DNA here is from genome assembly GCA_030545055.2 of Neoaliturus tenellus. NCBI lineage: Eukaryota > Metazoa > Arthropoda > Insecta > Hemiptera > Cicadellidae > Neoaliturus > Neoaliturus tenellus. The sequence continues at coordinate 66,157,722 of CM061532.1, forward strand.
ATGATATTTGTTGTTATACTCTTTTATAAGTTGTGGTAATATGTCATACCACACGTATGATCCTCTTTTTGAAAATTGTTTATACATCGCACCTTTTAATGTTCTATTGAATCTTTCAATTATTGAAGCTTTAACTTCAGAATTTGTAGAATAATGATTTATTTGATATTTCTTCATCAAAGCTCCAAAGTCTTTATTAAAATATTCTTTTCCATCATCGGTCTGTAGATGTTTAATTTTAAATTTATTTCTTTGTATTGTGGTTTCCATAGCTTTTGTAACACTTTTACCAGTCTTATCCTTCATTGGTAAAGCGTCAGCTATTTTAGTAAAACAGTCTATAATTGTTAAAATATATTTAAATCCTTTATTTAATTTACTGTGCGGTATCATTTCAATGAGATCAGCTTGATAAAGATCATTCATTCCTTTAATGATTGTACTTCTTCTTGGAAATCTTCTTCTTGCTGGTTTATGTAGTTCATTTACAATCTTGTCCTTCACACTTTCCATCTTCATATGTTGCTTGTACACTGCATGTAAAAATACTGATCCATAGAATAGTTTATTCTCATTTATATAGTTTGAATATAGGTCAAGGCCATTTCATATTAGTGTAAAAAAGAGGGAACATGGCATTGGGCTTGCCATGTCCCCTCTTCTTTACGGAAAGGAAAAAGGAAGAAGGTAGAGGACGAAGAATAGGTTTACTGGTCGATAGGGTTTAGAGAGTAGTGGCCGAATGGTAAAGTATTAATTTTATCTTCTAAAATATGGCGCTTGTCATCTTTGTAGCTTAATGCCCACTTTGTTTGTTTGACACTAAAAAGTTGATGATTATAACTTCTAATAGTGTTGAACGTTGCAGTTGTTTCAACATTTTCAAACAAACATCTTTTATAATGTTCAAACTGTACATTCTTCTTCAGGAAAGAAGTTTTTATTCCTTTGGCCTTCTTCGTGACTTGATGTTCGTTCCTCTCGTTTATGTACAGTTGAAATGAATACAGTTTGGACATTAATGCTACAATTTCCATCATCGGCACACCATTTGTTTCATCTTTAAATTTTCCCAATACTTTCTTATTTCTGTCATAGTCGTAATTTGGATGATCCTTAGGATAATCGGAAAAGTCGAAATCATCTTTATATATAAAGGTGCGTAGATCTTCATACATGTCATTTGTTTTAATCCAGTAAATTAGTGCATCCGTGTCCATATATGCAATACCAATGTTCTCTCTTCCATAATAGTTAACCATCTTCTTATAATGAAACTCGTACATATGTGTTTTTGATATATCCAAGATTGACATTCCAAGATACAAAGGACGATCCATTGTAACTGACTTCTTGTTCATGGAAATAACAACTAGATTTTCATTAATAATTATAGATGAACCAAAGTTTGGTTGTTGCACCAATTTCTGTAATTTTACTGGATCAGTTACCAATTTGATATCCTTATGTTTCCTTTTGTTTTCCAAAGTCTTGCCAAATATTGCGTTATTCATTAATTTGAAAAAATCTTTTTGAAAACTTGATGTAGCGGTGGCTCTTCTTCTTGTGTTGTTGTCGATGTAAGGTTTTAACCAACAAGATTGAGAAAATTGTAGTACTCGATTAATTTTTGTAATTCTCAATCCTAAGTCTAAAGCTTGTTGTATCATCCAGTAGTGTCCAACATATCGAGACTTGTCGGTTAAAGTCATCATTAATTTTGGCCATCTTCCAGTAGGGGAAATTTCAGTCTTAGGAAGAAGTGGTAAATCATAATGTTGATCATGAAGATGTTCAGGATATTCAAAATTAACATCAAAAATGTAACCAGTTTCACCATGCTTCGGTATATCCATTATGTTTCCAATCGATTCTGGATCTATCCATTTAAAATTATCATATGGAAGGGGATTCGACATTGCCCATCCGTATAAGTTATTTGCATCAAAATAACCCAGGAATGTTGTTGGTTTTGATGCATCATAATCGGGCAGATACTTGTTGTTCGCCTTGAAATGTCGTGTAACGCTTTGCGTCAATCCCCCTCGAACTCCTGACTCTAACATCATAACCATATCTATATCAGTAAGAAGTTGTATTTTACAATTTGTTTCTTTCAACATAGCTTGCCATGCTAATCCAGGTGAAGTGTACGAATGAAGAGGGTCCAATCCATATGCTGCAAAACATGTATTTCTAAATTCTTCCATTATATCACATAGTAAAGTTACATCCAATTTAACATAAAAATCTGAATATTCTCCCAATGTTCTAAATCCTAAATCGTTCCATACTTTACATGCATGATCATAGTCCTCTTGAGATATGTCCATGTCATAAAGTTTACTTTTGAATTCTTCTTTAGCCGGAAGTGATGTTTCATTAAATCTTTCTAAACTGTCTATGTAATCATATGGAAACACACCTTTCCGAAGTACCAAATCCAGTTTGTCGTTATTTACAATCTTCTTTGTTTCGATGAAATCTTGTTTCCTTAAATTTTCTGAAAGTTTGGACAAACTCGACGGCATAAATCTGTAGGAGTCCAAGAATCTTAGTTTCATGTTTCCAACTTCTTTGGAAAAACTTATGAACTTCTCTGAAGTTTCAGCTAACACATCGATTTTACCGTCGTCTCTTCCTAGTTCAGGTATTATAAAATGAGCATCGTACCCACTGAGGTTATGCAGAACCACAGGAATAAATAGTGGTAAACGATAGCTTAAGTTGCATTTATTACAAGCAGCACCCCTGTAATAACCTGTGAGGTGATCGTGATCTTTAACTTTATAATTCTCAATAGTAAAATCATTTTTGCATAAGAAACATCGAGTTGCATTTTCATGTTGAATTTCTTCTTCTTCCTCCATCGGTTTCATTGGTACAATATTTGTATATAATCTTTGTGCATTTCCAGCTATTGAATATAAGTGATCAAGAAATATTTTTTCTACATTTTCACCACGATATACTAGAGGTTCTGAAGTTAATCCATATCTGTTTAAATGTTCTTCTGATAATGTTGATTTAACCATTAAACAAAAACTGTTTGGTTTGTGCATTTGATACTTGACACTTTTTCTAGCTTCACAATTTTCATCTTCAACAGGAACAAGTGTTGATTCAAAGTCCGCATACACAACTAGAGGAATACGGTACTGATGATGAACCTTTTCAAATGTAACAAATGCTCTGCTTTCCGAAGGTAAAATAATCTTTGCTTCATAATTATTGTTACATAATCTTTTGTGCTCTTGTAACCATTCTCTTGAGTGTAGCCCATCTCGTTTAAAATTGAAACATCTCTTGCAAATTAACTTTCTGTGTCGATCTTTAGAAAGCTGCTTATTAACAAGACGATCAAATTGCTTTATGTACACATAGTGAGACACATCTCCTCGCGTTAGTAGTAGTAAATCCGTATGATCTGGTAGCTCTTCTTTTGCAATACGTAAAGGATACACTTTGTTTGAACTATCTAATGCAAAAACATTGATAGACGTACCAGGATTTTTCTTCTCAAATTTTGATATATCTTTCAGTGATACAGGATAAGTGATTCCTTGAAAATTGTATCTAAATCTTTGATTTTCATATTCTTGGTTAGGTCTATTCACATGAAGTGGTAGTACAAATTTAGCTGTCATTGCATAACGAAAACATTCATTGTCTTCATTTTTAACATTAACACAAGATTTTGTATTTTCAATTCTTTTTGGTAAAGGAATGTAACTAGATCCCATTAGTCCATATCCATGTTTGTGAACTCTTATATCTAATACTTCAATACTTGTAAGACTCCATCCGGATCCTCTTCCTTCGTGTTCCTGAATTTTTGTTAATATTTCTTCTATACAATTTTCTATTATTGAATCAATGTTTGAACTTTCCATAATGGTTCGGTTTTTTGTTATGAATCCTCTTGGTGATAATTCTTCTTGTACATTTATAAACATAGCTTCTAGTAGTAAACCAAATTTAAGAAAGTTTAATCTTTTCAATTCTTCTTTTAAAATTTTACTTACGATTGGTTTTGCTTCTCTAATAAATTCTTCTAGCTTCAAGTTTTCATTTTGAATCTTATGATGCATTACTACTTTACCGGGTAATGCAAATACTTGTAGATTCGGTAAAGTAGTTGAAGATGTTGCTGTTATTTCATCTTGTTCTTCTTGTTGTTCTTGTTCTTCTTGTTGTTCTTGTTCTTGTTGTTCTTGTTTTTCTTCTGGGTTGTTGTGAATTAGTTCTTTATGACAGTCTAATAGAATTTCATCGTGAAACGATTCCGAACATTTATCGCAACGATACATGTTGAGATGTTTACTCTTCGAAATTTTGCCAAGAAATGAAATGGGCTCTCGCGTTCCTCCTTTTATAACGGTCCCCCCACCACTATTTCATCTTCTTCACTATACAAGGAAATCAAACTTTTTAAATAAAAATATTAACCTTCTACAAACTAATTGTTCATTCGTGTTCTTTATTCCCATTGGAGTTTTAGTATATACTTCTTTATATTCAAGCTTTAACTAACTTTCCCCCACCCAACTAATTTTAGTTACTTTTAAAACCAAACACCTGCCCTCCAAACATCTATTAGGACAGATGTTATGGGACAGATGTTGAAAGAACAAATGTTAGGGTGGAAATGGCTAGAGCACAGGCACTTGGTTGAACTAAATTTGCACATAAATTAACTAGAGTTGAACTAAAGATTCGCATAAATTAAAAGTTAGTTCAAAACTAAAATTCGACAGTGTTAAGAAACTCTAACATTTGAACAAGAATAAACATTAGTTCAAAACTGAAATTCAACAGTGTTAACCAAATTCTAACAGTCGAACAAATAGGTCAAGGTAATCCAATTTTAACGCGAGAACGAGGAATAGAGCACTAAGTGGCATGTTAGTCCATTACCACAAAGTGATCTATTCCTCGCTCTCTATTCTACATCTACTTTTTTCAGTTTACTTATTTATATTAAAATGTTCAAATTTTACTATGTAGAATGTCCATTCTTTCTCTTCAACTCTTCGATTGTTTTTAGCAATTGTAATAAATATTCGTTAGTTTTCACCAAAGTCTTTAGTTTGCTACATCCAATTTCAATGGAAGGTATTATAAGTTGTAATTTTATAAGTTCAATCTTTTCTTTCTTGCGAATTTCTTTCTTTATTATATTATTCCTTATTTTTGCTGCAGATTTAAACTCCATGTTGTTTCTGCTAAAGCCACAATAATAATAAAAGTCTCTTCAAACAACCTGCATTTATACACATTCCCCCACCACTTTATAATCCCCACTCCTTTCCCCCTCTTCTTTATATGTGGAAGGAAGTATTATAATTAGATTCCTAATATTTCTTTTCCTTTTTCACTACATGGGGGGAAGGGTAATTTGTTATTACACTAGTTGTGCAAGAAAATAGCCGCCAGTGTCCACACCTTGTTCATAGCACTCCATCATAGATTGTGCCCACTGCAACATGCGGTCTCTGTCATTTGGTGTGACAAGGAAAGAATGACTATCACCATACAATATAAAAGAGTCAATTCGTACATAACATCCTAAATTTAACCATTTATTAGCTTCAACTATAAACTTTTCTATTGTATCAAATGGAAATTGTGGATCAATTGCTATAACCTTACGTTCTTCACTAAGTTCAACAGTATAATCATCATCATCCTCACTCTCACTATCATTATTTAAAATGTCTTCAGGTTGTAGAAAAACATCGGAAATTTTGGAAGAATTAATATGGTCATTCACATGAGGAGGCATTTTGAAGTAGGTAATATTGTAAACAGCAGAGACGAAACAACAAGAGCGGCGTGTAGAAGCAAAATGAAGGAGTGACCAACGCTCGCTCCGCTTTTATAACAGTATGCAAATGAGGGGTAAGAGCTGACCTTAACCGGTCATCGACCCAAAGGAGTGGGGGAAGTACTTTTCTTACTACTCAAATGGAAGTAGGTTAGTAGGTCACGGGACTTAGAGTGTTAAAAAATAATGGGGGAGAAACACAACGCTATAACGCATTGTGTTTCTCCCCCATTATTTTTTTAGCAACAATTTGGAAAAAACTAAGTGAATTTACTGTTTACACCCCCACCTTGTAATACGATCCTTTTTATCCCTGAGGAGAAAGTCTTGAGAATCTAAAGTGTTAAATCTCTTCTCTTTACACAAATTCTCACAAACTCTAATTTTATATTTTAAGCCGTTACATTTTGCCAAAATGTGTTGGTGGTCAACAACACTTAGAAAAAAATATTTCAAACCTTTCTTAAGCCTCTCTCCTCTGACGGATATTATTTTAGGATCGTCTTCAACGGTGGGGATTTCTGTCAGTTGTGGTTCAGAAATATGTTTCACGATATGTACACGGCAAAAACATTTTCATTTTTAACACATTTCCTCCCACAAGCTGATCCTTTCTTAATTCCCCTAGTGAGCACTTCAGGGCAAGTAGTGGGACGGCTAAATGCCCTACGACGCTCTTCTTGTAATAATTGAAATTGCTCTGAAGGAGCAGGCTTAGGAGCAGGTTTGGGAGTAGGCTTAGTGGATTTAGTTTTATGATAGGTGTGGTCTTCAGGCATAGTAAGTGGTGGGGTAGGAGGCAATGGTGACAGTGGAATGATAGGTGTACTAAGACTATGAAGCAAAGTTTCAAATGAAGGGGTATTAAGACGGGGAGCTGGCTTCTGTGGAGGCGGCATGATGGTTGATGGCGGTGTGGAGTCGTTTGAAAGCGAAGTAGAAGGCGAAGGCGGTGAAAAAATGCTTCGAAGTTTAGAAGTCTTGATAGGCGGAAGAATAGTGCCAGAAGTTGAAGGTTGGGATCCAAGTTGCTTCTTGTACCAGTCAGGAGGATTTTTCAGACGAAGAGTTTTCTTTGGTGCAGTAACAGCCGTAGTAGAGGTTGAAGTAGAAGTTAAAGTAGAAGTTGTAGTTGGCAGAGATGACATGGTTGTGGCTCCAAGTTCGCAGCGTAACGTCTGGAATCAGAATGAAATGTTAGCCGCAGTCGGTGCGTCTTTTATAACAATATGCAAATGAGAGGGGTAGCAGCTGGCCAAGACTGATTATTGACCTGGGAGGTGGGGGAAAAGGGAAAAGAGAAGGTATTTATTTAAAATAATTCGCATAACTTTTGACTAAAATAAGATAACCAAATTCTTCTTTTACCAAAATGTTTGTCTTACATAGACCTTTTCAATGATGTATCGCTTGTCCAAATCCGTCAATCCGTTATCAAGCTATAGCCATTTTAATTTTTCAGGTCATGACCGGTCGTTCACCCGGAGTAGTGGGGGAAGGAGTGGGGGAAGGAGTGGGGGTAGGAGTGGGGGAAGGGGGGGGGGAATCGACTCCATTTTTTCGGGGGGGGAGGGGGGGGAGGAGGGGGGGGGGAATCGACTCCATTTTTTCGGGGGGGAGGGGGGGGGGGTTATTGACCCTTCCAAAAGTGGGTCAAGGTCATTCAAGATTTATAATGATCCAAGGTGATGGGAACAGTAATACTGTTCCCACCACCCTGTTTGCCTAACGGTTCCCACTCCCAACCCACTAGTTACGTTCTGCAAGGGACATCGACGCAATTTTGTTTGGACCGTCCGGGTCTACCGTAACGGTCCGGTCCGGGTCTACCGTAACCATGAATTCCAAGGGAAACTGGAACACCTAATGCAGAAACGCAACTCTAACCACACCCAAACTAATCCCACCCATTATATTCCTAAACAAAAATGCAAAAACCTAGTCCGCATTTTGCGGATGTCCCACCCCTTCTAAGTGAAGTTCAACTGAACTTCTGAATTTACATTTAATCTACCCCCTAACATCTAGCTGTAAGGCAAAACAACATTAATTAGTATTACCAACACTTAAAACTAACAACACATCATTATTAAAAAACCAAATAATTCAACACAACCAAATACCATCATTATTCTTAAAATTAATACACCTTAATGCTAAATACCTCTTAAAATTAATACACCTTAATGCTAAACACCTCTTAAAATTAATACACCTTAATGCTAAACCCAACTTATAACTAACATCGCAATGCGCAAATTATTTCTTAAATTAAATACAACTTAAAACTAAACACACACACACACACACACACACACATACCACATTGCATTAAAAAACGCAACGTAGTAGAAGAAGTTCAAATATATATAGGCCTACTATATATTTGAAACCTCTTGCTGAGTCGCCAACAACCTTTCGCTATGAAAGTTTGTTAACGACTGACGCTAAGATCAGGCTCGTATTGCTCCTCGGATTCTCGAGTAGTGGGGGAAGTTGTTTCACTCCAGTACAGTGTTCAATCCAGTCCAGTTCGCACCAGTGTAAAAGGAAGGCAAAGGAGTGGGGAGCGGCGCATGCGCAACAACACAAATCCAAGGTTTGAGGTTAGAATTATCCATGTGCAGTAGCGCTAAAGTGAGTAATACAGGACTAGGCGCATGCGCATAGCATAGACTCATTCCGATCCGGAGAACTTGTTGCATGCGCAGCAGGTTTGAGGTTAGAATTATCCATGGCAGCTGCCATATTTAGTCTGGTTTCACCACATAAAGTCAACAACCGGTGGTGACCGGCCATTGACCTGGAGGAGTGGGGGAAGGAGTGGGGGAAGGAGTGGGGGAAGGGGGGGGGGCTCCATTTTTTCGGGGGGGGAGGGAGGGGAGGGGGGGAGGGGGTGGGAGGTCATTGACCTTTCCGGTCGGTCATTGACCCCAAGGAGTAGGGATAGACACAGAACCCTACTTCTCTTACTACTCAGGTGAAAGTCGGTCAACCAGTCATTTGCTTGCCATCTGCCGCCATCTGGCTGGAGTTATTGCCTCTATAAAGGTGGGTAGTTTATCGCGCTACAAACATTCATTGCCTCGCATCCGCTCGGTCATCATCTCTCGTTAGTTTTATGTTATGACTACTTCACTTACTAGGTTTGAGGTTAGAATTATCCATGGAATAGGCTTCGTAAATTCTAACCTATAAAATTACTACTCTGGCTTTCTGTTTCAATTTCTTTTACACTTCATTTTATATCTCAGTCTTATTTTAACTTCTGAACTTAACACATCGGTTATGATGACTGCACAATGTTTAAAATTAAAGCTTTTGCGAACACAACACATATTACGAAGTACTTCTAAACCTTCAATTTCAAAGTGTAAAACTAATTTAAATAGAGTTAGAAAGAAGTACAGTTTTAACCCATTATACTCAAAGACTTCGCAGGTTAATGTTGATGATAATGTTATTTACAACATTTTGCATTCTATGTTACAATTCAACAACTTTGAACTTGTTACACCTATCGACTGTGTTCAACAAGTTTTTTTATTTTACCCCTACTATTCCTCATATAAGCGCTGTCACCACAATTCCTACTTCATGCTCCTCTATTCTCTTCAGCTAAGCTAAGGTTTGAGGTTAGACTTATCCATGGCGGCCGCCATGTCTAGTTCAGTTTCACCACATAGAGTCGGCGACCGGTTATTGGTCTAAAGGAGTGGGGGAAGGGGTGGTGGGGAGAAGGTTGCCATTTTATAAGCCCTCTCCCTAGGCGGCGCTTCTCATTCAATCGCCAACTTTCAAACAATAAACACCTCTCCCATGGCACGAATGAATTAATTATCCCACTATCACCAACTAGTTCAACTTTGAACTATTTCTGGTGGTAGTTGGGTAGGCTTTTTTAAAACTTACTCTGGATGACCTTGACATACTTTCCAGGCCCCCAGTTATAACTGTTGAATTTCAGTTTTGATCTTACTCTTAATTTTTGTTCAACTTTTAGAGTTTAGTTAACACAGTTGAATTTTACTTTTCAACTAACTCTTAATTCATGCCCAATTCTACTTCAAATTCAGGGCATATGCTCTCGCCATCTGCACCCTGCAGCTGCCCTGGCAGCTGACACCATCTGACCCCTGCAGCTGACCTGGCAGCTGACGTCACTTCCGGTTTAGAAGTGGCTTTTTCCCACTACTTATACTAACTACTGAATGTTGGATATACCTTCTCTTGGAAAAGCCAAAAATATCACAGTTAAGCCAGGTGAAATCAAACGTATGAACTAACTTGGTGTCTGTCAGATACGCTCTGATTACTCCAAAGCTCTGACCTACATTCCTTTATATTTTATATTTGAATTTAACTTTATATATAACCTACTACTTAAGATTAATCTTGCTAAAGCCCGAATAAAAATATTTAAATGTAGCTTTACTAACAGTACTTATTAATTTATGTGTATTATATTATATGTATAATTTATCAAAGAATAATTTTTATCAAATATATTAGGATATTATTTAATTTCAGGAAAAGGAAAATCACTTAGTCATATACGTGCGTTAAAGCCCGTTAAAATAATAAAATAAAGTTTACATATTTTTTAATTTTTTAATAATAATAATTTTATTTCCAAAATGGATACAATAATAACAATAAAGATCTTATAGGCCTACAAAAATACAGATAAAATGCAAAATATCATACAATTTTAAAGAAGCCAAGCTGACCTTGTTCTATTTTGGAAAGTTACTTCGGCCTCCAAGGCAATGCCTGTTGGGAGGCTCCTCCAAAATACACTTTTAATTAGTAGAAAGATTTATTACTATTATACTGAAAATTAACTTTGAAACAGCTTTGTAGCCTTTATAAAATAAATTGTTCCTCCTTGTCAAGATGTTTACTTAATACATACAAATATACATATACACTTATATGCATACACTTACATAGATACACAGACATACATATGTATATTACTATTAACTATGAGAAAAAACAATAGAACAAATATGCCATATCAATTTATTTTCTTTGTCCTTCAAACTAAGAGACTTTTTTCTTGAAAGTACATGTTTCAATAACTTGATTAAATGGCAACGTTATAGCCCATTTTTCCAGTCAAGCAAAGTAAAATGAAAATCATTAAAAAATTTTCACCAGTCTTTGAGTTCCCCTTCAGTTCAATTCTACCATACTGGTCGATTCCATACTATATTTACCATACTGATAAATCGTGCATAAATACTGTACACCACATCCAGTATTTAGTTTCAAGAGTATAAAAAGGGGTTATGATCCTAGTATGACATCTTTTACAATGAAATTTTAGTTTTTATTTAGTTAGGTTAAATATTAATAATTGAACAAATATATCTCTTTTTTTTGCGAAATACCCATTGTATGAAATACACCATAACGGTAATACCCTAGTCAAGAAAGGGCTTCAGACTGAGTAACTTTCTTTTTTTTGAAGTTTTCAGAAGCAAAAAATTCCATTCATTTAAATTTATCTGTAGGCTATATTTATTAACACGTTAGCGTTTGTAAGCATTTTACTTGACTTACTTTGACATATATTCGGCGTCCTGTGTCCCGATGGGCGTAGGATCTGTCACGTTCACGTAGGAATCCACGTTGAACCACTCTCCAACCATTGGAGAGCTAGTAGTGGGATTTACATACCTCCCAATATTCATCAATATTATAAAAGCTATGTTTGATTAAAAATGATTTTAATTTTAATTTAAACTTAGAAAAGGAGGCGATACTCTTTAGAGACAGTGGCAAAGCCTGGTACAGTTTGATACCTATATATTCTGGTTTTTTTCTCATAAATTGCTAGCATATGTTGTTGTGCAAATTGATTTTTATGTCTAGTATTATATCTATGCTTAGTTACACTATTGTTTTCCACTATTTCATGAATTCCGTTTTGTTTTATATAGCAAATTGATTCTAAAATAAAAAGATTTGGAACTGTTAATATGTTGAGTTGCTTAAAAAATTCTCTGCAGTGAGCTTGAGGTGCAAGTTTGGCTATAGATCTTATAGCCTATTTTTGCCAAAGAAATATTTTTTCCAAGATACCCTTGCTTGCCCCCCAGAGCACCACAGAGTAGGCTATGTGTGTCTCAAACAGGCTGAAGTAGACCATCCTACTGAGATCTGTGTTATTAAATTTATTGACATTCCTTATGATAAATAGGCTTTTTGCAAGTTTTTTCTCCAGGCTTTCTATATGCTTGTTCCACTTCAACTCATCGTCCAATATCACTCCTAAGAAAGTTGTGTGGTCGGTTTGCTGCAAAGTGACTGGAGTGTCTTGATTGTCTAAATTTTCTATGTACAATTTTCTATGTATGTTTTTTATTATTCCAATGAAATATAAAGGCGTAGGGGCAGCTTTCTTCAGGTATATTTCTACACCAGAGCATATATTCAAAGCCCAGCAAGTAAGGACATCCTTTGTTAAAACACTTTGGTTTAGCCGTTGAAAACCAAAGTAAAATAAATTGCTGGTGCTGGTGTAACTTCTCTTCAATTCCAATGGAAACGCTTCTTTCTACGATGGAAACCTAGTTTATTTTATTTCTAAAAAAGCAAAAAGAAAGGTTTGGAATTTTTACTAAAGTTAAAAAAATATACAAATGTTTTAACTAAGCACATTTAAAATAGTTAAGGAAACATACAACTAGTTTATTTAATCATCAACTTAGTATCAATCCATAACATTGATTGAAGTGAAAATCCAAAAATAAGTTCCGTTTGTTACCGCTAAGATAAAACTAACAAACATTATAGTTTTTGTATTAGATGAACATAAAAGAACTACATAACCTATGGCACGTTACATAACCTGTACACAACTTTAGTATTATCTGTAGAGTATTTGTATTAGCTGAATTTTTAACTGTCGTTTTGTTTTGTCAACTCGTTTTGTTTAATTGATATTAACTAAATGGGAGTAGGCCTAACAGATATTTCATAACACACTCCCCGTGGAACCAAACCTCCGTACTCATTTCTAAAATTTAACTGAAAATAGGATATGTTTCACTGTGCATGTCAATATTTTTTTCAAATTATCTAATCAGGCGACTTACAACATATTTGTAATGTTCATATTTTGAGGATTATAAGAACAATTTTCTTTTGCATAGAAGTTTTGGCTGTGCTCTTTTTTTTCATTAAAATTAAATAATCTCTTAAAATCAATTCATATTTACATAACGGAAAACAAGGAGTATCCCAATATACCGTTTAATTTATCGATAAAGTTGTAATTATTAAAACAAACACTTTCAGGGGAATTCACTGAGGACGTAGATCTGCTGCGACAGGAGTAATTAGTTTATGAAAGAATATATTTACGTATGTAGGTATGCATGGCGGTACCTGTGATAAGAAGAGTACCAAATTAATAGTATTTGTGTATTCTTTGAACTGATATTTGTTTATATTATTGTACGTTTTAAAATATCCATATCTATCAACGTACAAATGAAAGATCATCACGAGTACAAATATTGAAATATCGTTTGTAACGCCATACTTCAAACGGAACAAAAAACTCTGAAATTAATTACTGACATGTGCATTTATATGTGAAAATACACGTGTTCAGTTTAGAGAGGTGAAAATAAAATGGTAAAGTTAAATACTTTGTAACATTCTTACTGCCATAAGAATATCATATACAAGCCTCATATTGCGTTTTTTTTTTACAAATACTATTCAATTGAAAATATCCCTAAATCTTTGCCCAAAATTAGGTTATTTCAAATTACGTTTTTTATATACAGTATACGTATTTATAATAAGAACCAACTGGAATGTTTCGAAATAAATATCATTAGATTAGCCTTTGTGAAATAATACGAAATTGTTGGCGGGAAGTATAATCTAAAGAAGAATTAATCAAATCTACTTACGTAGCAACCTGTAGATGTAAGTATATTATATTATGATTAATCATCAAGGTATAAGTAGATATGATTAATTATTAATAAGGTATCAAGGCTTACACATACCTTGTCTGCTTTTTTACGATACTTTGATATTTTTAATGAATAAGATTTGCTCTAAAATTTCCTAGAAAGGTGGATGTAATATTAATTTTAGAAGTTGATTTTTTGAGGTTTCTAAAATAATATTAAAAAGGTGAAAAAGGTTGTTATATTACTTCAGGTAAACCTTAGGGTGATTTGTTTTGTAAGAAGCCGCTTATTTATAAACACTGAACGTTTTAAAGCAAAAATTTACAGTTGTTTTAGTAAACAATAATTTAGTTACAAACATCATACGTGTTTCTAAGATTCTTACAATAAAAAAATTTATAAAAAATAAATAAATAAAAATTGACGAAATTAAATTTTTAAATTATGTAGCTCAAACAGAGAGTGAAAAGGCTTCAAACTCGGTGTTTTATCACTGGCGTGAAATTGATTACAGAAATAATATCTTTGACCGATAGTCTGCTAACGTTTTTAATATGGCCAACAAGTCTACAAGTCTACAAATAAGCCATTAAAGAAATGTTTTCTTCAAGCAATACTACATAAAATTCACAGATATAATTTTAAATCCGAATGATTTTATTTACATAAACTGTAATAATTATGTTGACTAACTTGTTAGTATTAAATAAAAATGGTTTATATACCTTAAATGTCAAGTAATCCTTTCTGTAGTTTGCATTACTGCAGTTTCGATCCGCAGGGGATCTTCATCAGGTTAAATACAGGGTCAAGATTTCATTCCACTCGGATTCGTCAGGTGAATAAAATACAATTTGAGAACATTTAACACACTACACATACACACGACGATACGGACACGGACGAAAAACACTTAACAAACAGTTAATGAACATTTTACATTTGTTAGTATTATTCTCGATAGAGGTTTTGAAAGATAACATATTATTCCATCTTACATTTCTTGGTTTACATTTAAAGTGAATTAAAACTACAAGGCTGTATTACAAACAAAGAGAAAAATTAAATGATGAATTGTATGTTATAGTCAATAGAAAATCAATAATCACTGTAGTTATCATGCTTATACTTCAATTTCCCTAGCTTTTTCTAACTGATGATATTATAAAATACTGACAGAAACAGTTAATAGAATTTTTTATGAATTTCACTACCACAAATGTGTTCATGAATTATTTTTGTATTCTTTTATTATTGTTATGAGTGTCCTATGTATATGTTTTTATATGGAATTTTTTTAGTATGCATGAAAGAAATATTTACATAAAATATATACCACCCTCCACATTGTTTGGGCGATACAAGGGCACAAGGCGGTTGCTCGGGGCTGACGGCGAGCAGCGCCACAATCTTGTTTTAATCATCTCTTCTCCGTTCACAAGCTTGACTCGTTTCTGAGGTTCAAATCTCTGCTCAGACCTTTCAACAACAGCTTCTGCATTCACTGTGAATGCTTCATAACATAACCTAGCCTTTTATGTTAGATTGTATGCTTGATAATATAATATGATCATAGTTTGTAAATCTTTTACCCGACGTTCTTTTCGGTATAATAAACATCTTTATTGTTAAAACAAATAACTGATAACTAAAATGTTTTTAAAATGTCAGTTTTTTAGCTCAGGTCTTGAATGCTTAGAAAACTTGGGATAAACCAAAATTACGTATTCAGCACCGTAAAACTAAACAGTAATATTTAATTCCAGATTAGCATTAAAATCCAACGACAAATAAAAATATATAGATATTATTGTAAGTAATGGACTCTTTAGGAGAAATACGTGTATTTAAAATGAAATTAAGGAAGCCAGTTACTTGTATCCTCCTTAAGATGAGCATAGATGTATAATGACTTTTTCAAATGCCAAAATAACCCATTAATTATATCGACTCAAAGTATTAAAATTCTGCTTAAACATTTTACAATGAATGAAGGTGTTTTAATCCAAAAATAAATAAACGTATGACAGGCGTATTACACGGTATTGCAGTCTTGCTCACCCTGGAGAACCCTTTTGACCTGGTATGAAAAAGCTAGGGAAATTGAAGTATAAATCAAGTTGTCTGGAGGAATAACTTCTGACGAGGGATTGTGCCTACTCCCATTTAAATATCTCTTGGTGTTTTTTATTCCTTGCATTGTTTGTAGTTATGTAAATATTTGAGTCAGGGAGAAACAGTTAGTTATTAACTTTAAACAAAATAACAGTTTTAATTAGAACTTATGTTTTGCACTAATATCCGCATCATTTCTACTAAGCAATAGTCCATGTTATACCAAACTATGGCAGTTATTTAAAATATCTTACATAAAATAATGACATCAATACCATAGTAAAAATTTTAATCTCAAACGAGAAGAGTTATATTAAAATTGCAAACATTTATTTTTAATGCCCGTACGTGCGAATATATTGTTTATTTAAAGAATAGTACCGGGGAGCCGAGCTTCGCTCTATAATTATGTTGTAAAAAGTTACAAAATGTTTAAAGTTACATTTATGTTTATTAAGTGAGGGTCAGATGTCAGAGCACGTTTTCAGTCTTCCCTTTTCTATAGGTCTTTTTTTACTTCCTCCTCGAGAATGTTTGGGTGGGAGAAAAGTATTTAAAATGTATACAAAGAACTTAAACTTACGATAGAGGTTTTTGAGTAGCATTTTCCTAAAATAACATTTTCAATCAATCTATAAAAATGAAAGTATGTATCTTTAAAAACGAAAGCTTTGTGTGTCTTTGATAGGCGCAAAGACTACTGGACCGATTGACCTGAGGTCTTGTAAAACTAAACTTTATTTATCTAGCAGAAAGATTGATAGGCCTATTCCTGTTATTTATAGGCTTCTGGGCTTTGCCCTATTGGTCCTGCATATGTATTGTACGTAGAAATTTAAACGTGTATACAATATAATTATAAAACTTGAAACTGGGCAAGTTTTGTTCAAATTAATTTATTCTTTAATTCAATTTATTAATATAAATAAACAGCTGTTAAAATTTATTATTCACGGGACTGGATTATTTTGTTATTTTTGGTAATTTTACTTTTGCAAAATTATTAGACCATCTCTTTCCATTCAACCAATCTGCAGCATCTGTACTTATTTAATACGCTAAGGTTTTTTTTGTGTTGAGAACTTCTACAATTTTTAACCGATATTCAAGTTTTTGGTGTCGTTAGATAGGGCTTGTTCTGTAGTTGTTACTGCTAAAAATTGATGAAAATCATACATAAAATAAGGGCGCTTTACACAAATTAAATTTGAGATTTTCCCATTAGAATAACATTGGGTTTGGGTTGAACATTTTAAACGTCTGTTAATGTATAGCTGTAAACACGTGTAGTTTTTGTGATTACTGATATTAACAATATTGGATCGGTCGGTTGTCGTTAATTTAGAACTAAATGTTACTTTTGTATTGTATCAAAATAAATTGTTCGATTCCGAGCAACAAGTATACTAGTAATTCGTAAATAAAAATTACATGTGGCGTTCTTACACCATTTACCATTTTTACCATTTACCATCGAAGTAATCTCTGCAGTCTTTGAAGAGAGGGAGAGTCGTCAATTCTTGCATGAATGTGTTTGTGTGTGTGTGTGTGTGTGCGTCATGTGTGGAGCATTTTATTTTTTATGGGAGTGTTCTTCTATGAACTCAGTTTGTAGTAAGGTCTTTCCAATAGATATTTTTTAGTTGCTTTGAAACATGGAGGCCTTATTAATTTCTTTGAGACTATTTGGCAACAAATTAAACATTTTTGCCCTCATGTAATTAGGTGTTTTGCTGGTTTTGGTTAACCTATGGTGGTTTAAGTTAAGATTAGTTTGATTTCTCAAACTAAGATTGTGACAATTAATTCTTAGTTGAGGGGGATTGTATTTAATGTAAACTATTATTTCAAAGAGGAATAAGGAAATGACGCTTAGGATGCGGTTGAGAATGAAGGAAGGTTTGCAATGTTCCTGAGGTCCAACTTGTTCCATGATTCTGATTGCCTTCTTTTGTTGAATGAGGATTTTTTTTGAACATCTGCTTCATTTGCCGACCCCCAAACGATAATTCCATTCCAGACGTGAGAAGAAAAAAGTGCATGATACAGTACGCAGTTTTAGTTATGTCCTTGTTTGTTAATGTTCTGATTCGTTTGAGAGCGTAAAGCACTTGAGATAATTTCTTTTGTAGTTTGTCAATGTGAGGCTTCAGTTAAATTATTGTCAACTATTAATCCCATAAATTTTGTGGTGGATTGATCTGGAGCATTATTGGTTTGACGGCAATTTTTTAGCTGGTAAGAAGTCCGATGTTACAGTTTTTCTCGGTTTATTTTCAGTCTCAGGTAGTTGCAGGCAGTTTCGGATGATTGTAGGAGGAGGTCTACTGCTTGTTCATGGGAGTTAGGATTGCCTTTATCATTGGGAGATATAACTGTCGTGTCATCAGCGAACATAATACATTTTGACTGGTCTGTGAGGTGCTTAGGAAATTAATTTATGTGTATGAGAAAAAGCAGTGGGCCGAGGATGGATCCTTGGGGAATTCCTTGCGTAGTGTTCTGGATCTTACTTTGACTTCATAGTTGTTGTTGAGGTGTTATATTTCCACTATTTGCTTCCAATTTGTGAGATAGTTTTTCAGCCAAAGTAGTGCATTGCCTGAGATATTAAATTGAAGGAGTTTGCTAATAAGGGTTGGATCGGTCCAGGCTATCAAAGGCTTTTTCTGTGTACCAGAATCTTCAAGCTATGAAGATTCTGGTAGCTTGCTTCCTCTCCTCCCAAACTCCCGAGATTAGATGTCTTGACAAACTTGGGCCAGGGCTGTTGATGTTGATTTTCCTTTTCGGAACCCATGTTGCAAACCTGATATTAGACAGTTCTCTTCTAGATATTTGATTAATTGGTTGTGGATTGCCTTTTCAATGTATTTGGATAAAGTGGGCAGCACTGATACGGGTCGGTAATTTGATACTTTGAAGTCTTCTCCTTTTTTGCATTTAGGGTAAACTAATTCTATTTTGGCTGCTTCAGGAATTTCATTTTGTTCTATGAAGGAGTTAATAATGTTTAATATGGGCAAAATTATTACTGTTTGACAATAACTGATTATTTCGTTGGATATTTGGTCGATTCCTGCAGAGTTTTTGGGTTTGAAGCTCTTAAACATATCTTGAAGATCTTTGATGCTGACTTTGTTAAACTGGGTCAGGCCTTAGAGTTTAAGCCTTACTTTCTCATAAGGATGTCTCTGCATATTCGTTGGTGTATAGACCTACATGGACGCTACTTACATTTTTTTAATGATCAGTATGTCAATTTTTTGCAGACGATTTTGTCCTAAGTCCACAATGTAGCTCGCTAAATTATGACAATGATGTTGTTATTTCTAAGTCCCCTTTAGGGTTATTTCTAACCTCAGTAATAAGGGTTATTTCTAACCCTTATTACTGAGTGGTGCTATACAAAGAAAACCTGCGTGAATGCTGAGAAGGTTCAGGATGTAACACTGTATCTGGGCAGTAGATCCAGCAATTTCAAATCACTTAAGTTCTTGGGGTTTCATTTGCAGTCCAATATTAAGTGGCAAACACACATTGATTATTTGGCTTCAAAAATTGCGACGGATATTCGTGATAAGATCACTTAGTGCTAGTGTTTCTGATGATGTCTTTCTCTGTATTATTCCGCATACATCCATAGTTTTATGTCATATGGAACCTCAGTGTGGGCTAACTGTTCTTATGCCATTGACATTGACATAATTTTTATATTGCAGAAAAAGGCCGTAAGATTAATGTGTGGCGTTCATAACCAAACACATTGCAAACCACTCTTGATTGCTCTTAAAATACTTACCATCATTGTTTGTCATGTCATGCTTTTCTGTCAAATTTAACCAAAATATCAAATGTTCACAGCTACTCCACAAGGTTTAGAGGTAATATTTCCACGTCAAGGTGCATGTTTTCAGCCACTGAAAATAGCCTTTGCTATCAAGACATAAAAATATAATGCTTTGCCTGTTAACATAAGAAATTTATCAAGAGCTAATTTTAAGAATGTTATAAAAACTGTTTTAACAAAATTCTCATTGTATAAACCTGAAGATTTATACAATAACCAACCAGTTTTTTGAGGTTAAGTTTTTATGTAACAAACTAACCTTAGTTTGATTTGTTGACGATTGTCATAAACATTGTAATTGTTTCAATGGTTTCAATTGACTTTAAAGCATTTCATTTTATTACAATCATATGATTTATGATTTGCACCTATACTTTTCTTAAGAGCAAAAATTTGATTCATTATCTTACTATGTAATCCAAGGTTTTTCGTGTTTTGATGAATTAAACTATCTGTTATTTTATACCCTAGAATTTATCGCTCAATACTGGGTTTCCACTCGTGCTTTCGAAGATTATGCCCAACCCCCAACACAACTAAGAAGTTTTCTCGTTTTCAATACACAAACTGGCTACATGGTTAAAACATGGGACTTAGGTTTCGGAAAAAAAAATTATAATTAGGTGATCGCTCCAATGCTTTTCTTATAAAGAAAAATGATTTTTATTAACGATTTTCCTAAATATTTCGAGCGTTTTGAGCGTTTTGATGAATTAAACTACCATTATTTTGTACCCAAGAATAGTTATTTTCCATCCGGAACGGTCTAGCGCTTGTACTTCACGAAATAATTTCCAACCACAAACCCCACTACAAAACTTTCTCGTTTAATATAATAAGATAGTATCTTAAGGCTGATAATTTGCTCGGTAAACTAATACACCTTAATAATTCTTTGTAGTATCAGTAACAGACGGTGCACTAAAATATCAAGTTTGTGCATAGAGTAAGTAATAAATATAACTTACTCGCCATGACTACGAAGTCGTTCTCTTCACTCACTCGCCTTTCAGGCTGCTTAATGTAGGCCTACGGGTGCTGCACTCTATTGTATAATTGTTGAACCATAAGTTCAATCTTTAACGCGTGAATTATTTGGTTAACACCTTCTTTTCATTTGTCACTATTCTATTGCTTTTAATTTCAATTTCAATTCCATAGCTAGCTTAATTGTTTTTATCCTTTTACTAGTGTACGTGTTACTCGAAATCGAGCAATTTATTTTAATACGATACAAATGTTACTTTTAGCTCTAAATCAATGACATCCAACCAATCCAATATTGTGAATATCTTTAATCATTAAAACTACACGTATTTACAGCTGATTATTAACAGATGTTTAAAATGCTTTATTCAACCCCAATGTTATTTAAATGGGAAATTTTGAGATTTCAATGGCAGATAGCGCCTTTATTTTTAGTCCGATTCTCATGACTTTTTGGCGGAAACAACTACAGACCAAGCCCTATCCAACGACACCAAAAACTTGAAAATCGGTTGAAAATTGTTGGAGGAGTTCTCAAGACAAAAAAACCCTTAGCGTATTAAATAAGTACTAGAGATCGCCTCTTGATCGAAATTCGATCAAAATTTCAGTTGATCTGGACCCAAGAAGCTTAAAAACATTTTTTTATCATTGTGCACGAAATCAGCCTGTTTTTTGTTCTCTCAACTGTACCAAAACCGATTCTTTATTGTCCTAGGACTGAAAAATCATCCGGAGAATTTTTTAGGTCCTAGTACTGAAAAGTCAGCTGTTTGCTATGTATATTTATTATTCATTTATTAATGTTGAGAAGCAGAATTTTTAAATTCAAACGTTATAAAGAGCATTGTTTGTAAATAACATAAATGTAAACACTGCATATTACTAACTTTGTAAATATGACCTCGAAAATACAACTTAATAGTTAATATTTTTAACGATCAAAAGTCTAATTTCGCATTATGATAAAAAACGTTGTTAATCACTCGGAGCAAAAGTGTCTTTTTGATGCTTAATCGTTTTTAAAAACTCGGTTACGCACCAAAAAGACCCACTTTTGCTCCTAGTGATGAAAACTACTATAGAACTAAACCATCTGTTCTTCCTAATTTTCTAGTAGTTGTTTTTACAACAGCTGTCTTATGATTCATTCAATTTTCCTTTCTCCATAAGATTAACATTGGAACTTTGAAAGCCTGTGGGGCGTAACCCTGGAGTCCGATGTGAATTAGAATGTGATTCTGCTCATCTACAGGACTATACCTTTCTAACGGTATGCGCAGATTTATCCTACGATGCACACGAGCTGAGAAAAAAGGAGGAAATGAAACATGCTTGCGTATTAATATATAGATAGATAGATTTTACTTTTATTTATTTAAACATTCATAAAAAAATGACACACATATTTAATTCTTCATTGTGATTCTTCTATTAAAATGGTCTTAATACGCATTAAATATAATGCAAAATCAATGATTTTATGTATCAAAATCTCAATAACGCCGTTATTTTATTAGATCCTTACAAACTTGGCACCATTGATTAGATAATTTAATTCGACAAACCTTTGTCCCTTGTAAAATTTCAATAACATTTACCGGTTTTGAAATATTTCAGTTAAAAAATTTTAAATTACCGCCATTTTGAAAATACACATGGGAAAAATTAATTTTTTCTTCAAAAATTACATCTGTATAATAAAGCTTCATATTAAATATCAAGAGATTAAAACCATTAATTACCGAAATAAAAATTATAATGTCAAAAAAATTGTGGTTAGCGACTTAACGGAGGATTATAGACTTGTATGGTGTGTTTTGTTCGTCTTAACCCATGGAACAAATCTAAAATTTTATTAAAGAGAATTTTTAGCATCCTGTATATATGGATATAATATTTTTATCTTGTTACTAAGTTATTTGCAAGGTTATAATGCAAAATCAATGGTTTTATGATTAAAAATCTCAATAACTCCGTTATTTTATCAGTTCGGAGAAAATTGTTAAAGACATTTTCGAGATCTTGTACATATACAAATATACCTTAGACTACTCGTAGTATAGGATTGAATTCGTTTGAAAGACATATCTGCTTTGGTGAACAATAGTTTCAATGGATCAGAAATCTATCAAGGTTAAGAAACCTGGTGAAATGTCATCAACATGGTTGGATCAATATCTCAAGATGTAATGGAGGGTTTTTGTATGAAATGGCACCAATCTCTGATCTTGTGGGAATGCTAGACTGTAAGTCTGAGACTCTTAAGAATAAATACCTTCAACATGGTATTTAGATAACATAAAAAAATAATAATAACCACGAAGTATTTGTATTTACAAACCACTGCCATCCTCTTTATCGAGCGTTTGAAGTTGGTAACACGAAGCGATGGTTAATTTGCTACGGTCGGTAAGAGGATTTATTTTTCATTATCAATGTTTTCGGCGTAGAATTATTCGATATTCGTTATTGCTGTGATTTTCTCACAGTATCGATCTTCAGTGGATTGATATTTTGGTTATTTTTAACCATTTATTTGTGCCTCAATCGGAGCAATGATGTGTGTGGCCAAACCGATGAGCCAAACAGTCGAGTAATCATCAGCACACCCCCAGATCTCATGGAACAATTATCTTTGGAGCGATCAAGTCGTAATGAAGAGATGCATCTCAATCTTGCCACATCGGCAGTTGGCATTACCACTTACCGATGAATGTGGTCTTAGCTAACCAAATGTGGTGCTACCAATTATTAATAGATCTAGTCTATATTACAATTCAGAATATTTTACATTAACATATTGTAACATATATTGTATTACGTTGTATAGTTTTAGGTTCATTCGTTCATCATAGCTAAATTGTAATTTATACAAGAAGAAGAGGAAAAGAGTCTAGTTTTAGGGTTTTTCATGACTTCAGACTGAAAAAGTGTTTTTACTGCAGAAGTGTATTTATTTATAATTATAACCCCATGTGATCCAAACTATGTAGTATTATACAATGAATATAAAGTGCGGATTTCATTAAAAATTCTAAATATTTTAAATAAAAAACAAAACAATATCAATGAAATGAAAAATATTAGCAATTAAGAATTTTATATGCGATATTTGATATAATGGAACAGACAACTCAATGGTGAATGGACTTTATGTGTAATACAAAACAGATGAATGAATAGTAACTTAATTAGAAAAACAAGAAAAATATAGAATAATTTTTAACGTACTGTAGTAAGATTAGAGTTAAACGATATTGACAACAGAAGAAGGAATACTATTCCTGAATAGTTCTGAAAATAACCCTAACATATAACAAAACCATTGTCAATTTTTGAGCGTTTGGTTCTAAATGGCGATAATTTTATGTCTTGTAAATTTTATGCCATGATGAGTTCGTCACCAAGTGCAAGAAATGGTGTTATAACAGAGTACCATGCTAAACAACTTTGCCAACAACAATCATAAATACGCAATTAAACGAACAGCAGAAGTTCCTGGACTACAAACCAAGATGGCATTTTTTTTTTTACCAATTACACCTATACAACAAAATACCTATTTAAAAAAACGCACCTCCTGCAACATACGGAAAATATATCGATTCACAACAAGTGTGGCCTCAGATATTCTAATTCGTTGGAATCCGATAAAATCATGGTCGATTGCCTCCATCAACTCAAGCGTGTTGTTGACATACACTACAGTTCGGGATTTACACTTCAATTTGGATTTTTCGTTTTATATTTGAATGTGTACTGATATCACACTTTTGTCAAAGTTTGGTACATTTTAGAATCTACTTCTATATCTTAAATGTAATAGATTTTTTAAATTTCGATATTTTTTACAATTATTTGTTATATTAATGAGTCAGTGAACAAACTCTTATCGTTAAATTATGTACGCCAACTGTAAGGTATGTGCATTGTGCAATAAGATTAACACATAACTTTTAAACTCAAACTTAACTCGATAAATCTAAACTGTGTGAAATAAAAGTGGTATTTTGACATTAGTTGATGGTATAATAAATTTTGAAAATGGTTTTAAAATTGTTTCCTTCAATTTATATTGCTAATAGATCCATCCTACATTTTATTATTATCGTTATTATAATTAATTTTCTCATTGAAACATTGCTCTGAACCTTGAACTATGAAACGTTACTTAGAGTATAAGGAGACTCCACACTGAACGGGAGATTTAAGAGTCTGCGTCCACAGCACTTGGTAGTAAATAACAAAACCACACCCCGACCACGATACTTTACCACGTGCACTCTACTACCGGCCTATATTATTGTGTAATAATCTTCATAAAATAATGTGTACTGGTACGAATCGTGAAAAATAAATTTTTTATCACACAGTTCACATAAAAAAATTTAATACTTTGCAACGACATATATATTTATACTCTAGTCGAAAACTAAAAATATTGAAGAACCTAATATTCTTTGAGATTTCAAAACATTTGCAGTTACACTTCCTTCACACAGGTTATACCAAAAGTATCTACAGCTATAATTTAATCATGCTTGTCAGTCTTATAAAACTCACCCCGGATCAGATGCATAATGCACCTGATTAGAAGAGTAACAAATATTTAACCAAACACACAAACCGTTTTTACTAAATTTTACGTCAAAGAATAAAACTAATATACTATTTTTTCGCCTTTAATTGATGTAATTAGAGAAAAGGAGAAAAATATTTGTAGTCTAATATAAAAAGGAATTCAATAATAAGAATAAATATTATGTAGACTTGTAGACTTGTAGACTTGTAATTCTTCCGTTTTTTATTTTATTGTTTTTTTATATCACGCTTGGCTCTTTTTAAGTATCTCTAAGGTCATATAAAAATCCATTTAACTAAGGTCCTAAGTCTGAAAAACCATATAAACCACATTAAAATGATTTCTATAGGTGTAGAGTCGATTTAGGTGTACTTGTCATTAGGTGTCATTAGGTGTTAGGTGATTTAGGTGTATTTTTAAATGATACAAAACTGGGGGAAATGCAGCATATAAAATATTTGAAAAAACGCGTAAAATCAAATGACATAGTATTTATTGTTTTCAGTATATACATATTTATATATATATATATTTAAGTATATACAGTCTGATTGCAGATTCAGTCTTATCGGGTAACACGATGCCTCAATTTGGAAGTCACTGCTAACCTGGTAATCTGGGTGTCGGCCATAATCTATGGCAACACGAGTCAACAATGTGACCTCAGCGCACGTTTTTAATTGATGTAGCCGATCTATTTCTGAAGGAGCCAAGTGTGATTGCATCCATTTAGATTGCATTCCTTATTTTAGAATAAGCTCAATATGTACGTCTTAAAATAATTAAATGAGTATTATCTTTTTTCACAATAAAAACCTCAGATAGATCCTTCAGTAAATGTAGTATCAGTTGCAATTGTTTAACCTCACTTGACCCCACTGTAGTATACCCTAGTAGTGCAAAAAGGGCGCACCTGGGACATGACGTCATCACGATGACGTCAGCAGTGATGACGTCATCAATGACGTCACGAATGACGTCACTAATGATGTCATATGACGTCACATGACGTCACATAAATGACGTCATGGTGACGGCATTACCGCTGACGTCATCATGATGACGTCACTGACGTTAATTAGGTCAAGGTCACGCAAGAATACAAAAAAGATTTTTTTTGCACTTTTGCGATTCCTCAAACTACGGTGAGAAATTGAAATTTCTCGAGGAATCACAAAAGTGCAAAAAAATATTTTTTTTATTCCCTAGCGATCAGATTCTCGACCTAATATATCCGTCAGGGGTCATTGACCCGTCCCAGCAACCCCACTTGTAAAAAAAAATAATTTTTATATTTTACTTACCCACCGAGAGACTGAGAGCCGAAGAATAATTTCTTCAAACACCCGACAGTGCGAGAAACGACACGCGATCCGAACAGCACCGCGTCCGAAGACGTACTGACTTGGACACAGACGGTATCCCAGGTACCCGGCTCAGTGGTGGGGGTAAAGTGGTCAGAGGGAAGACAAAAATTAAAATTTTTGCAACAACTCATCCGAGTCTGTCCTTTACCGTAACTCGGATTGGAAATATTTCCCGAGAAATATTTATTTTTTATTCTTTCTTAGGTGATCTTGGAACTTGTGAAATTTCAATCAAACCAAAAGTGAAAAAATTTTTTTTTTTGTTATTTGAAACTTTACCGAAAAATTAAGAAATGTTTGATATTTGGCTAAATATTTAAATTTAAACTCAATATAAGTAAATTGAATGCAAAAAGTGAGATGTGCACACCACAAGAGTTGAACAGCAACTGAGCAAGTCTCTCCGTGTATCTGAGGTACTCGGCAGGGCGGTGGGGATAAGGAGATGGTGGGGGTAAAGTGGTCAGATGAAATGAAAAAAAAAAATTTTTGCAAACTATACAACTGAGTTTGTTATTCAACAATAGGCATAAGAAAGAAAAAAAAATATTTTTTATCCACATTGCTCAACATGTTCAAACGTGTTCAAGGTCAACCATTTGAAGTTTTAAAAAAAAAATTATTTTTTTAATTTTATTTACAAAAATCCTCCTTCATCCCCATATGTGCTGTCCGGACTTGTGCTTGATGTTGTCGAAGAATTTTCTTCGCAGCAACATGTTTCTTGTGTATTTTGGACTACCCCTTCTGCTTCATCCATACTGTCGTCGATGAGTGGACAGTCGTATTCCAAGTTCATTTTTATTATCATCCCTGGATTTTGAAGAAGCCGCATGTGCAATTTTTCATAGATTTCTTTTAGGTATTGAAGGCTGTCAACAAGTAATTCCCACTTCATTGTGTGTAGTGTAACCTTTAGCGTAGCTGAGTTGGAAATGAAGCCAGACTTGCATGTAGGATTGGTCTTTTGGAATTGTGGTGGTGGGGGTAATTGATACAACCAGACAGGTCGAAACATGTTCAAGGTCAACCATTTGGAGTTTTAAAAAAGAAAATTTTATTTAAAGAGTAGTGTTGAAAACTGGCAATTTGGCTGCTTTATCTGTACACTCGATGCATCTTAGGCAGTATACAACTGCGTATACCAAGTAGAAGAAGATTGCAATTAATAAGGCCAAGATTATGAAGAGATCTAATTTTAAAATTTTCTGAATTAGCATATGGTCCTTCCTGATCCGTCTTTCTTCCATCCTTCTTTCCATCATCTCCACTAGATCCACATGCTGGCATCTCCTCCTCCCCAAGCTTTCCGCTTCATCGGCCTCATATATTGGTGGTGGAACATCCATGTTTGCAGCTCAAAAGATGAAGATGTAATGAAACACATTGGTGCTGCATCTCAGGTCTCCAAGAGGAAAAGTGGTAGGGGAAAACCTGAACATGTTAGAACATGTTCAAGGTCATCCAATTTGTGTTTTAAAAAAATTCTATCTTGCTACAATACTGTAGCAAGATAGGTTTTTTTTATTTTATCATTCCTTTATTACAATACAAAAATATGCATATTGAAGTATAATGAGGATACAAAATATAAATATTAGTCAGGAGAAATATTCCAAGTTTGGACTGGCTTGAGTCTTCATGGATGATCTGGAGGAGTAGGCTGAAGAAGTTGATGATGGTGACCTAGGTGGCTCGTCATCCCTGGGGACATGAGGGCATTTTGTGTTGCAAGCAAAAATTTGCATGTTCAATCGGTATCCCTGTTCGATTAGTGATTTAAATTCTTGAACAAAATTGTTAATTCTTCCATATTTCTTACAAATACTTCTTCATAATTTGCACATTTTACAGTCAGAGCCATCTTGATGTTTTCCGTATGATGTCCAAAGGCGGAATGAATATTAGCATGGTTGTTTGAAGGTAGTATGAAATAGTGGTGGGGGGAAGGATTTCACACGCTGTCTGATGGGAGGTGGTTAAATTTTTTCCAACTAAACATATTGATTGAACAAATAACGCAAAGTTCTCTAGGTGTTTCATAACTCATAACCGGAGCTACATGGCCATATTGTAAAGATCCATCATCTTGTAAGAATTGTGCCGGGTTAGAGATAGCAGCCCTTCCACAACTTCGACAAAATTTTGTACCATCACCAAATTTGTACCAACCAAAAGTGTTGTAACCTCTGTTGTCTAGCTTGTACTGTTTGATAAAAATTTTAATTTGCTGAGGAGCGTTGGATCGTAAAGTATGGCTAAATAGCTGTTGATCTTCAATAATTTTTCTTACACAAAGCTCAAATAGGGTGCTCATCGTTTGACAGTTGCAATCAAACTGAACTTCTTTACAGTCTGTATGCTGGTAACCTGAAATGGTGGGGGAAAACACACACACACACACACACACACACACACACACACACACACACACACACACACACACACACACACACACACACACACACACACACACACACACACACACACATTGCTGTTTGAAAAAAATTTATGTTTAATTTGTGCAAAGGTCAAAGGTCAAGGTCACCCCAGAGCTTTAAAAAAAAGGCAACATATCAATATGTAAAAAAAATTTTTTGTTCCACATATTGATATGTTGCCTTTTTGTGTTTTTTTTTTGTTTTTTTTTTGTTTTTTATCTTTATTTAAAACAGTACAAACAAGATTACATGACAAAAATATATATAGTTAAAAAATACAAACAGATACAAGAAAGAAAAAAATTTTTTTTTTAACACTGCTGCTTGTCTGCGATGTGGATGGTAAGCTCGGTGGAGTTGCTGCCGCTGCATCCGTGGGACACCAAGTAGAGACATCCTGGTTGTATGGAGCGGAGATCTTCTTTCTGGAGTAGGTGTACAAATCTTTTGGGCAGGTAAATTTGGAATTTCGGCTCATCTCCCGGAGTGTATGGTGCTTCGCTCAAGCTGCAGCAGATTGCCTCGCCGACTGTGGTTTCCATCTTCTTCATGGCATGTATAATATAATGTTTTTCATCCTTTAGCTCTGAACATTTTTTTACCGGTAAAATTGTAGACTTGGAGTGGGCGTTGAATTGTTCCACCAAAGTCTGCAGAAACTGGTTGGATGTCATGGTTGTTCTAGAGGTCCTCGCTGTCTTCTTGCTCTGAGATGTTGTCGTCTCGGAATCTCGAGTAATACTCGTACCAGGTCTCGGTCTGCTCCTCGCTTTTATAATCGCCGTTACCCCCACCACCATCACCGATTTCTCCATCTTGCAGGTAAGTCGCTAATTTTAAAGCGTTTTTTAACGCACAGTGTCTATCCCTTTCATGTTCCACACTTTGTGTGCAAATACAAACGTTTTCAGAAATAAATTTAAAATTTTTATCTATTTGCACATCTTTAACTGGATTTGATGTAAATTGTTCTATCCATCTTTTCTTTTCAAGTCCCTTTGTGTAAATATTTGTAAATTTGTTTGAAAATTGATGCATAATATGATACAAGTCAGAATAACTTGTAAAACCGTCATACCAATCGATGTGATGAAAATATTTCCAAGTCCATCGGTTTGTTGTTGCGGCTTTGGTGGTTAGTGAAGAAAAAGAGCATGGTGGTTTGAATAAAAATGTGTAAGGAATATTTTTATCTATATCGTAAAATACGAGTTCTTTAATTATGAACCGATCATCGTTACCACGAAACGCCTGAAATTCAATAATACCCGGTTTGGACTTGATTTCTTGTTCCATGTCCATTTGAAAGGTCACCCGTCTATCCATCACGGTGTCGGAAGGTCAACTGTTTTCCACACCACGGTAGGCATTTATTTATGCCAGGCCGTACAGTTGAAGGCGCGTTGGTGTATATTTAACGTGGGCACCATCCCCGGTAGGCCTACACCCACAAAATTTTGAATTTTTTATTAAAAATTTGCCAATTCAAGTGTAAAATGTTGTGAAAATTTTAAAATTTTATTTAACTTTCCATCTGGTCATTCTTGTTGTAGTCATTCTCATCACTTTGATCCTTTTCATCACTGAAATGTGTTTCTTCATCCGATTTTACAAAATTATTTTTTTCTTGCACATATTGTTCCAATTGTCTCCACATTTGAACTTCATGAGGAATTCTGTTGAATATTGAAGTGTCCACAGGTCCATACAAAATTGGTGCGTCCGGTTGTTTGTCCAAAGTGTCTGTTAAATAATCTTTAATAATTGAACTGGAGAATACTAGCTGTCTTAAATATCTTGTTATTGGTTCCGTTGCACATGTTAAAATAAAAAATTCTTCTCTGTTTAGTTGAATTTTTATGTCATGTTTGGTTGTATCTCTGAATCTCATTTGATGTTCACCTCGGTGTTTAATAATATCAATTTCCAAGTCTGAATCCAATAGTCCTACTTTTGTTTTCCTGCCAAACATGTTGCTATTAAAGTAACATTCCAACAAATGGAGGTGTTTCATAAAAGATTCCCAAGCGTTGGCTGTAAACAAAATCATTTTTGTTCCGTGGGTTAAAACTACTGTAGGTGAATAGTCGGTTGATTTCATAACTCCAATTAAAACACTTTTATCCAAACTTGAAGAGATTGGATAAAAAATTCGTAAAAATACCTCCATCAAAATATTAGGTGAAATATTTTCTTCCACATTTCTTTTCCTCTTGGACAAATATTTTTTCTTTTTACCTTTTTCTTCTTGATTTGTGACGTCTTGCTGCTCATTTATGTCCAAAAATTCTGAAATTTCTTTTTCGATATCGCATTCGGTTGTACCACTTGTAGAAGCCATATTGAAGATGATGCTACCCATACGACGTCAGGCAACAAACTGATCAGGAGCGGCCTGTACGCTCCGCTTTTATACTCGCGGAATGTAACAAAAACCGGTTTTTTTACAATACATTTTTAACAATTCCAGTTAGAGATGTGTATGTTACAATTTTATCATGTAGAATTAAACAGTATGCAGTTGTATTTGCAGGTATAGCTGCATTAAACTCCATTTCAATCTTTATGTCAACACTTGATGATTTTACTGATTCATTTTGTTTAGAACAATCAATTACAACTATTGTGTAACCATCTAAGTATTCTTCTGGTGATAGTAAAGGTGTATTTGTTTTACCGTAATATGAATTTTGGAATCTCGCATACATATCGTATAATATACTGTACTTTTTATTATTAAATGACACATTCAAATTGTCGTAGGGGAAAAATTGTGAATTCAAATAAACTTTAATATTTTTTAAATTGCAATGATCAAATTTGCCTGCATGTTTTGTGATGCTGTCTCTCCTATCTGTTTGTAAACCAACTATAATATACCTGGCTCTTTCTACGTAATTAGATGTTTTAACAGTCCAAGTGTGACGATCCGTAGTTGGCAAGCTTGGATGTTCATGGAATTCCCAACTTCTAAAAGGAATTACAATATCACGATCAGCCTTTAACTTCCTTAATAGTAGCATTCTATGCTCGTCAGCTAATTTAACATGTGGAACTCTCCATACAATTTTGTCTAATGTTAATTTCCATTCCAGGTTTGCATCCGTTGTACCATCTGGAGCTTTAATATTGTCTTTATCGTTAGAAGATCTCAACAAAACTAATTCTTGTTTAACATTTAATATTATTTTTCTATAATCTTCAGCAAATCCAAGCAACAAACGTAATGGAATATGAAAATCAAAATATCCCTTTGTATTCGGAGTGATTGTGTCAACCCATCCGGCTGGTTGAAGTAAATTGGTTTCATTAGGTGATATAGATGTTACCCCCTTTAAAGTTGTTGCAATACCTACTTTTTTAGTGGAATCAACTGTTACACCTGATATTTCATATCTAATTTCATCAAACAGGAAAGCCATAGGATTATTTATAAATGGAACTGTTGTACCTACACTATTGTCCTTTTTTGTTACTTTTCCTTCGATATACAAGTAACTTTCACATGGTAATGTGTAAATGTCTTGATGTTGTATAGGAATACGAATTTCATCGTTATTGTTCAATTTTGATGAAGTGTAAGGGTTGTGGGTGTGATATTCTTTTTCCCATAGTGTTTCGTCGAATGTCGGACCCTGCGCTATATCCAGTATATCCATAATCGGTTAATTTTAAACCAATCTTTTCTAAGAAACGAATGTTCTCGCGTGTTAACTCCTCCACAGCTGAAGAGCTACTAATGCGGTTTCCCGTAGGCTGTCCACTTTTAAATGATAAACCCATGATTTTTGTATTAAAGTGTCGATTTTAAATGTAATCTAACTGTAATTGGCTCTTCTCGGAAATCTATCAAGTTACCGTCTTGATCCAATATGTTCAACACGATGTCTGAAATGAAAGTGGTGTTCAACGGCAGATATACTAGGTTTTGTGGCTTTTCAACAATTTTAAATCCTGGAGGTACACTCGGGTAAAAAGTATGTATTATATGAATATTTGCTCCATCTCTGTAAGCTCCCTGTATAATGTTACAAGTTATATCTATACTATTAACTTTTAGTATAGTTACAGTTTGTTTACCGGAATGTGTTTGATTTGGTTCTAAAATTGGGCTATCTTTGGGAAATCCTAACAATTCACCGATTGATTGTTCCTGAGTAAAATCTATATAATATTTGGAGTTAATTTCAGCTTTCATAGTATTGTTATTACCTTTTAATGTTATATTGTCTTTTCCCATTTTATTTTGCAAAAATTCATTAATATGATCAATTTCATAAGAACCTGTGGGTAAACTGCAAACTTCTAAGTCTGTAAACTTCCCACTGGCATCTTTTCCTTTATAATAATGCAATAAGTTATTTTTATCTTCCGTAACATTGGGAATAGAGTTGTAAGTTGTAAAATCTAACAGTGCCGCCTCCCAAAATCTTCCTTTTTGCAAGAGTAACGCTGGGAAAAGGATACTTCGTAAAGTGGACGATTTTCCTGTTAATGATACCGTTTAGGAAGACATCTCAATTGTGACTGATACTTTTAGCTAGGAATTCCAAACATAAATGGCCGCATATTAAAGTGTTATCAGGTTGTTCTCTTTTATAGTTGTAATATATGTTTTTAGCAGATTTAAAGTAATGCTCAAGCTCTTTAGGTGGTGGTAAATTGCCAAAACTATCAAAGTAATATATATTATCACCTAATTTCTTATAACAAACCCAATGAGTGCCAGGACCTTCAGAATTGTCTAAATTTACAATACCGGTTTCGTTTTTCCACATTTTAACTGGTAAAGCATCTTTCATAAAGACACCGCGAAAAAATGGTATTTTTAAACATGAAATGTATTTAAATAATTCGATATTTGTTAACGCTTTATGTGGTATTACTAATTGATTTCTTTTATTTAATATGCACGATACGGTCTTAGGTGTAGACCTGCCCCGTTTTTTACCATTGACCATACTGTTGGTTTTTTGCTACCCTTTCTGGTGGAACGTCGTTTTCTTCTAATATTCCCTCCATGTTTTGTCTTTGCTGATCTCCTTTTCACTCTTCTTCACCTTTTTCCACCTCCTACTGCTGTTTTAGCCTTCATACCTGCTGTTACCGCTAAAGCTGCTGCTTTTTCTGCAATACTAGCGTCACTAGACTTTACTCGTTGCCAAGCTATATCCGCGAGCTTTTTATCAGCTATTGATCTATTTTTTGTATCGCTAAATGTGGAATATGCTATATCGTGTTCTTTACAAGCCTGATCTAACTTATTTATGCCTGGATCGCCTCTTTCCAGTCGTTTTTTTCAATTTAGTTCCTGGTCCGCAATACTGATAACCTCCCGGTATGTGAAATTCGTATGGTAAAGCGTCTATTGCTCTATTTACGACAGATCCTACTGGAATTCGATTTAAAGCTTTACTTAACAGAGAAACCGCTGTGGACGTGATACCGCCTCCTTTCCGTATAGTGTCTCGATATGGACTGGTGTAATGAAATGCCATGATTGTCTTTTATATTCGAAAAGCGTAACCTATGTGTTACCTCTATGACAGGTTGCACATAAATGAAGTCATTTATTGAGTTATTTAATTAAATATCAATATCACCCCAATCTGATGATCTAAACTTTTGCGTTTTAGGGTTAATAAAGTATTTATTATAAATTTCTCGTTTAATATAATCACCTCTCATGGATTCAGCATAAGTATTATGTCCCGATTTTCCTTGAAGAATATCTGGTGTAAAATGATTGTGTAAATCAAATATCGCATTACCTAAAACTTTTACAAGAAAATTAACAGTGACAGCATCATCTACATGTTCAGGGTCTTTAAGGTTTGTTATACGTTTATTATTACAATTATACACTTTACTATCCTTTAATGATGTTGTAATGGTCTGTCCTACAGTTGCAGCATCATTTGCTTCTCTTCCTTGTTTCAAGTGTTTTATCACTCTATTATTACATGTAAAATATACAAAGTGAAAATTTGGATCTAAATGTACGGTTTGTGATAAAGCAGCTGCATCATGATCCTCATGACCCCATGACACATTTGATAACTTTTTATCCATGCAATCCCAAGCATTATTTTGTATGTTAATAAATTAAATTTTTCATTACCTTGAACGAATTCATCCCCTTGCTTCGATACTATTTGATTTTGTTTTACAAAAGAGGTTGTTTCTTGTTTTAAGGTTTCCATCATTTGACCCACTGTTGCACCATCTGATGGCGCCGAACCATCTTTAACATTTGTTAAACAATTACCAAAACAATCTATAACCCCTACATCACGTATGATACAATGATCTTTAATATATTTTAGATTTACAGCATCGTTTTCAGTTTTCGGATAACCTATATCATTAATAACAAATTTATAAAAAGAAAATCCATCTTTTGTCTTTTCAGGTATCAAGGAATGTAAATAGCGTCTATTCACGCTGTCTTTTGCATCTTTAGGGTCATCTACGTTGGATATACGTTTATTGTTAGCACTATACGTTTTCCCATTGAAGTTTAACGTATTTTTTAATTCATATGACAAATAACCTTTGTTTATTGCATCACCGTTTTCATTTGGTTTACCAACGTTGATAATTCTATGATTTTCTGCATCATATGTGTTATTGTGTAGTCTTAATGTTGGTGATATCTTTTCCTTTACTATTTTTAAATTTACTGCATCGTTTTCGTCCGTGGGATCTTTTATGTTTTTTAACCTTTTATTACTAATATCATAATCTCCTTCAGGTGTTTGTGGTAAACCAGCACCTCTTTTTAAGTTATTCGCGTAATATAATCCATCCGAGGAATATCGTCCGAACTTGTCGACACTCATGGTGCAACTGAATAGCATTTTAGGGACTAACGCATTTTTATGAGATTACCCCGCGGTTTCTAAGTTCATCCACTAAAGCCACCCATTCGTTTTCCAATCCAGTATGACCTGCTTCTTTGGCTTCATGTATTAGTTTCATTCTATCTACCAATTTATTGATATTATTGTAATAAATTACGTTTGTATTATATAGTTTCTTCATTAATCCTTTACCGGTGACTGATTTGCTTCTTTTTCTCGGTTCTGGGGAACTTAAATCTAAAGTGGATGCTACTAATCTTCTTTTTACAGGTTTTCTTCTTATAATAGGTATTAATTTGGAAACAAAACCTTTTTTTTTACAGATTTATTCCTATATATGGGTGTTTCAGGTAAATAATTTCTTCTATATGCATTAGTTTGTTCCAAAATTTTGCTATACTATTCCAAATCATAATTTTTTACCAATGCTTTTAAAGGTTTATTTTCAAATAATAATTCAAATAGTCCCCTTGTTCCCTTATATATTTGATCACCTACGTGAATATTATCATGTTCATCGACATCTAATTTGCTATTACCAATCATTACACCTTCTTTGGACATTCTTGCTCCATAACTGTGGTATTTTTTAGTAGAATCAGTTCCAATTAACAGTTTTAACAAGTATTTTCTTCCTAAAGGTCCTTTTGTATGAATATTTTCACCCAATAAGCTTATGTTTGATGGTTCTCCTTCTGTTTTTTCTTCTTCACTCGCTATAGATACAGCTTCTTCTTCACTACCAGCATATACATCTTCTCTTTCTGCCGTTGTATCACTAAATATGGAGGCTTCCGGGTCTTCATCGCTAATATCTTCTGATATTACACTTTCCCTTTCATATTGTGTTATCGGAGCAATAATATCACCTTGAAAAGAAGGTTTAGTGAATTTTTTGTTCAATTGTTTCAAAGGCTCTGTAATAGGTTTAAAAGTAGATTCAAGAAATTTCTCCCTTTCGCTGATACCTAACTTTAACGCTCTGTTTTTAGCCCGAATAGAATCACTAAGTGATTTAATTTCCTTTGCTAACTTTTCTTGGTTAACCATGTTTGTAGCAAGACGTGCTGTACAAGAATGATTGTGTGATATAGTGGTTAGTGAATTAATATAAATTTATCGAAACCTATCCTGTATCGACCGTTATTTAGTGGTTGTTCCTTCATAATTGTCAAAAATCCATAATTTTCAGCCCAAGCCTTACCGCATATGTCTTTAAACCGTTCATATGACATATCCGCATTGACATGATCGTACTATATGTGTTTTAAGTTAGTTTCATCCTGTTTGAATACAATTAACACATTTGCGTTGTCTCTTATCAATTGTTTTGGTATTTTACTATAAGTCTGGCCTATGTAAATGCTATCTATATTGTTATGTCGTCCCATAGCGAAATAGCTCCTGATAGTGTTTTGGTTTTCACAGGATACATCATCAAATATAAAAACTGAAAATGGTTTAGCTTCATGCGGTTGCATTACACTTTCACTTGCATCAAACTTGTAATATTTCACTTCTGGAACATTATTAAATATTTTTTCTAATAATTGGTATTTGGGTTGTTGTAATGATTTAGAAAAGACATACAAGTTATTGAAACGCAATCCTTTTGGGTTTGTAATCAAATTGAATACCACATTTGTTTTACCACAATTGGATGGACCGGTTACAAGACAACGCACCGTGTTTAGTAACAAAACACCATGTTTGCCACTGTTCAATTCTGAATTGTCCACCGTGAGTTTATCAATATTATTAATAGGAAAACTATCCTTTTGCGGTATTATCTCCATCCTTTGTAAAGGTTAAACCTAAAATGATGCTCCATCATTATATGAGATCCTTTTTAGGTATCCAAGAATCTTCACTCTTATTAAATCCTAACCATCGCACTTTAACTTTATCTTTTTTCCGTTGCAACACCTTTTCAACGAGATATACATCACCTACCGTGGATTTTAACATTTCATGTCCATAAAACCCTCCTTCGAGCAATTGTCCTTTATTATCTTTTAAAATGTAAGTTTCCGGTACTGTAGGTTGCACCTTAAATACGGTAAAAACCTCATTTGTCCAATTTGGCAGATATCTTTTACTAAATACACCTTTATATTTGCTTATTCGCACTTTATCACCAACATTAAACGTTTTAGGCTTTAGTTTTTCAACTTTTGGTTTAGTATTCATTTTTATACGTTTTAATACGAGTTTTTCATTTTTACTAGTCACCTGGTTTGGTTTCATACCAATTGTTCTATGGAACTTGTTATTGTAATCTTTTATTAGTTTTGGTAACATATCAATCCATACGTGCGATCCTCTGTTTGAGAACATCTTGTACATCGCACCTTTTAAAGTTCGATTAAATCTTTCTATGATTGATGCTTTTACCTCTGAATTAGTCGAATAATGGTTTATATCGTGTTTTTTCATTAAATTTGAAAATTCTTTATTGAAATATTCTTTACCATCATCGGTTTGTAAATGTTTTATGGTATTTTTGTCTCTCTGTATCGCAGTTTCCATGGCTTTTGTTACACTCTTGCCGGTTTTATCTTTTAGCGGTAAAGCATCTGCCATTTTTGTAAAACAATTGATAATAGTCAATATATATTTAAATCCTTTATTTTGTTTACTATAAGGAATCATTTCGATTAAATCAGCTTGATATAGATCATTCATTCCTTTTATAACAGTATTTCTTCGGGGAAATTTTCTCCTAGCCGGTTTATGAAGTTCATGAACAATTTTTTGTTTCCAATCCATAATTTTATCCTTCCTCATTCATGGATGAAGTAAAAATAAATTTTTTATTACATTATACCCATATTTAACTGGGTCAAGGTCATTCAAATTGATGTAAAAAAATGGGGATCACGGCGTTGGACTTGCCATGTTCCCCATTTTTTTAAGGAAGGAAAAGGAATTTAGGTCGAAGAAGGACGAAGAGGGACGAAGAATAGGTTAGTTGTCGATAGGGTTGAGAGAGTAGTGGCCAAAAGGAAGAGTATCAATTTGGTTTTCCATAATGTGACGTTTGTCATCTTTGTTTGACAATGCTTTTTTCACTTCTGTAACACTGTACACTTTGTGTTTTTCACTCCTTATGGTATTGAATTTAGCAGTCAAGGTGGTGTCAATAAATAAACAGTTTTTGTAGTGTTCAAAGTTTACATTTTTCTTCAAATAACTTGTCTTCACCCCTTTTGCTTTTTTGGTGGTAGATGTTTCTTCTTGATGTCCTTGATATACTTTAAAAGAATATAATTTGGACATTAGTGCAACGATTTCTTCCATGCTTGCTCCATTGCATTCATCTTTGAATTTGCCTAAAACTTTCTTATTATTTTCATTAAAGTTCGGGTGATTTCTTGGGTAGTCGGAAAAATCAAAATAATTTTTGTGTATGAACGTCCGAAGATCTTCATACATGTCTTGTGTCTTAATCCAATAAATTAGTGCGTCCGTGTCCATGTAGGCTACTCCAATATTTTCTCTTCCATAATGTTGAACCATTTTGTTGTAATGAAAGTCATACATGTGCGTTTTACTTATATCCAATATTGACATTCCTATGTACAACGGTCTATCCATTACTATCTTGGTTTTCTTCATGCTGACTGCTACCAAGTTTTCATTAATTATCATACTTGTTCCAAAATTCGGTTTCTGTACAAGTTTCTGCATCTGTCTGGGGTTTGTTACTAATTTTACAATTTTGTGTTTTCTTTTGTTTTCTAAAGTTTTTCCAAATATTGCATTGTTCATGAGCTTGTAAAAATCTTTTTCAAAAGCTGATGTTGCTGCTGCTCTCCTTGCAGTGTTTGAATCAATGTATGGTTTTAAATAACAAGATTGTGAAAATTTTAAAACTCTATGAATTTTGGTAATAATCAATCCTAATTCCAACGCTTGTTGTACAACCCAATAGTGCGCGACATAACGGTTTTTGTTGTTTAATGTCATCATTAATTTGGGCCATTTTCCCGTCGGTGATACTTCAGTTTTAGCCAACAGTGGCAAGTCGTAATGATGATTGTGTAGGTGTACTGGATACTCAAAGTCGCAGTCTAAGATGTAGCCGGTGTCACCTTCTTTGGGAATATCCATAATATTTCCAATTGAATCAGGGTCTACCCATTGGAAGTCGCCATACGGAAGGGGTTTGGACATCGCCCAACCGTACAAATTATTCGCATCAAAATAGCCAAGAAAAATCGAATCTTTAGTTTCATCATAGTTTGGTAGAAATTTATTATTAGCTTTGACATGTCTTGTAACGGCCTGAGTTAATCCACCGCGTACACCTGATTCGATCATCAAAACCATATCGATGTCGGTTAACAGCTCCAACTTGCACTCGGTGGATTTTAACATGGCCTGCCATGCTAAGCCGGGAGATGTAAACGAATGAAGGGGGTCCAGTCCGTAAGCGGTGAAACAGGTGTTCCTAAATTGTTCCATTATGTCACACAATAATGTTACATCTAGTTTTACATAAAAGTCAGAATAATCACCCAAGGTATTCATTCCTAATTCATTCCAGACTTTCTGAGCATGATTATAATCTTCAATTGAAATTTCGGTTTCAGTTAATTTACTTTTAAAGGCTTCGATAGGTGGTAGTCTTGTTTCTTCAAATTTTTCCATTCCTGTAATATAATCATAAGGAAACACTCCTTTCCTTAGCACCAAGTCCATTTTATCTTCTGGCACAATTTTTCTTGTTTCCTTCAAGTCTTGTCTTCTTAAATTAGCTGTTAGTTTGCTAAGGCTGGATTGCATAAATCTATAAGAATCCACGAATCGAAGCTTGATCTTGCCAACAGTCTTGGAAAAACTAATATAATTCTCTAAAGTGGTGGCCAAAACATCAATTTTCCCATCATCCCTGCCCAATTCCGGAATAATAAAATGTGAATCATAACCACTAAGGTTATGCAAAATGACTGGAATGAATTTCGGAAGTTTATGATTAATATTACATGAATTGCAAGCAGCCCCTCTGTAATAACCAGTAAGATGATCATGGTCATGAACTTTATGGTTCTCAACAGTAAATACTTTTTTACACAAGTAACAATTAGTGGCATTGATATATTGAATTTCCTCCTCTTCATCTAGAGGAATCATAGGAACAATATTACTGTACACTTCTTCAACCTTATCAGCTATATAATACAA
This sequence comes from Neoaliturus tenellus, assembly GCA_030545055.2. Taxonomy (NCBI): domain Eukaryota; kingdom Metazoa; phylum Arthropoda; class Insecta; order Hemiptera; family Cicadellidae; genus Neoaliturus; species Neoaliturus tenellus. The sequence goes on from CM061532.1 coordinate 66,198,884, forward strand.
GTTATCTACAAAATGTTTAGCAGTATCCTCACCTCTGTACACAATTGGTGTTGAACTTAAACCAAAATTTTTCAAATGTTCTTCTGACAGTGTGGATTTAACAAGCAAACAAAAACTGTTAGGTTTATGCAGCTGATATTTGGTCCTACTGGTAATTTCCCCTTCTGGATGTTCTTGGGGTACCAGTGTGGACTCAAAGTCTGCATAAATTACAAATGGTACCCTATATTGATGGCTAATCTTTTCAAATTTTACAATAGAGCGAGTAGGTGCTGGCAAACTAATTTTGCATTCAAAGTTTTCATTACATAGCCTTTGATGTTCACGTAACCACTGTGCTCCTCCCCTTCTTTCATCTTTCAACACAAAACAAAAACATCGCTTACAAATTGTTTTCCTATGTCGTTTTTTAGTAAGTTGGTTACCAACAAGTCCTTCAAAATTTTTAATATAAACATAATGTGATATTTCACCATTGGTTATCAACAATAAGTCTGTATGATCCCTAAGTTCAGTTTTAGTTACCCTTAAGGGGTACACATTATTTGCATCATCCAAACCAAAAATATTTACACTAACACCAGGATTGTGTTTCTCAAACTTAGAAATATCTGAAATTTTTACAGGGTAAGATAGTCCTACAAAATTATACCTATTATTTACATTTACATAATGTCCACTTACTCTACAAGGGCGCTGCTCTGGCAAAATATATTTGCATAACATAGCATACTTAAAACATTCATTATCTACATTTTGTACATTTATACATGCTTTTGTTTTCTCAATGGCTTTTGGTAGAGGGACGTAGCTGCTTCCTCTCATACCAAATCCGTGCTTATGCACTCTTAAATCTAAACCCTCTACAAAGGTAAACATCCAACCTGACCCTCTCCCCTCATGTTCCTGCAGTTTTGTTAAGAGTTCTTCCAAACATTCCTCAACAATTTTATTTACATCAGAAGCAAACATCAAAGTACGGTTTTTCGTTATAAACCCCCTCACTGTTGTTTCACCATCCGTATTAGTAAATAACGCATCTAAAACTAAACCAAATTTTAAAAAATTTAGTCTTGCCAATTCTTGTCGCAAAGTTTGTCCAATCAATAATTTTGCTTCAGTTAAAAAATTTTCAAGATCAAGCTATACATTACTTATTTTGTGATGGATTACCGTATGTCCGGGGAAAGCTGTTATACGTATCTGGTTCATTCCTTGTTCCATGTCCGTGTCTGTGTCCATGTCGGTGTCCGAGTCTGTGTCCGTGTCGGTGTCCATGTCCTCTGTAGGTCTCCTTCCAAGTCCTGATGGTCCGGCGCCTCCAAACTGAATGACGGTTGGCCTCCTCCTTTGCAGCAACTGCAGCTCGCTTTCCCAATCGTCCAGTCTTTTGTGATGTTCTGATAAAATTTTTTCAATAGAGTCCAAATCGTCTTCACTTACTTGCACATTGTCCTCTTCTTTATGCAATTCCAGATGGATTTGCAAAATATTTTCATCAGGGAAAAATTCCCCACAAATATGGCAAAGAAGCATTTTTACCACAAGAGCGTTTGGATGTTTACTCCACGAAGGTTCATCCAATAATGAGAAGCTGGGTTAGCCGACCTGCTTTTATAACGGGTGGTGGGGGGTGATCTTGGGAAAACCCCCTTCTGCGCATGCGCAGAACAAAATGTAATAATTTCTACATAAAATTTTCATTTAGGACTAATATATAGGTCAAGGTCACCTTTGATATGGTAAAAAAGAGGGAACACTGGATAAGAGATGGTAGTAAGATCGACTTTCTAACACATACTTTCAATAATATGTCAACAAGTTCAAAAGTTAAATATTTTTATTTTTTTACTGTCCAAATTGTTCAGAATTAAAACTTTTACATATATTTGTTTGAGCAAATGCTTTTAGCACACTTACCACACGCCAAAACTCAAAAAATGTACAGAATTAAGACTGATCTCGCGGGGAAATACTTATGTGACACCTAACATTGGTTATCTGACTCGAATAAGAATTGATGATATATAACATATTGAAAAAAAATTTATTTTGTATAAATCACCAATACTATGCGAGTCGGACAACCAATGTGAGGTGGCTACATAGTATTTCCCCGAGAGATCAGCTTAATCCTGTACTTTATATGAGTGTTAGCGTGTAGGAAGTATAGCAAAAGCATTTGACCAAAAGAAAATATATTTAAAGTTTTAAGATTAAACAAACTAGCGAGTATAAAAATAAAAATATTTCCTAACCATTGACAACCTGTTAACATATTTCAGTGTAAAAAGTATTTGCTATTGAGTCAATCTTACCATCACCTCTGATCCAGCGTTCCCTCTTTCTTACCAAATGAGACTGAAGCTTAACTACCCGTATATATGACGTTTCCCCCACCACAATTGATTCACAAAAGTAGGTCAAGGTCATCGGACATTATTATTTTGAGCGGAGGATAGAGCATCTGCTGCTCTATCCCCCGCTCTATTTTTTTTCTTTTTAACATTTTATATTTTTTTGGGGTTTTTAAATGCTAAATAATATTTTTTTTTACAAAGGTGAATATTCATCACTACTGTCCTCCTCATCACTACAATCAAAAAATAATCTTCTGCTACACATCACAAGTCTCCTGCACAACGACATTTTGTCCAATACTGCTCTTATTTGAGGAGTGATGTTTTCCTTATTGTCCTCTTCTTCGGATGATTCCAATGTTTCATCAGCATACAAGTCAATGTCAAAGCTGTTACCATCAGTATTTGCAAAATTATTTTCACCTGCTTCCATCTCTTCCTCTTCGGATAATTCTTCTTCCATTACATCTTCTTCTTCTTCCTCTTCCTCCTGGTTAACTTCTTCTATTGGAATTTCTGGCAAAATAAGTAAAATTTTCTTGTGTGCTGCTGTTGTCCCTTGGAGGCATCGTGATTGAATATTCACCTTTGCTGTTCACAACCCTATTATATACACAAAAACTATCACCACCACCACGTTATCCGTTAACCATACTATCATAGTCCAAGTCCAAGTCGTATAACAAAAACTAATAAATTTTTCATTTCTTAAAAAATATTGCCATTTTTGCATTTACTTTGTTATCAAATAAATACTTTACAAACTCAAAGTTTGTAGTTTTGTCAGTTAAATGATTAGAAATAAATTTTTGCACAATTTCTTGTGACCTCTTGTCCTGAGGTTCACATCTTACATTTTCTATTGTTCCTTTCCTGGTAGTGTCTTCAATCAGCTCTACTATCTCCACCAGGTCCTCCTCCAACAGAACAAACTCCACACAATGGCTTACCATGATGATGCTGGCTGAAGTGCTCTGCAAAGAATAAATCCAACAGATGCTTTTCACTACGTATATATTAACTTACCCCCACCACTTTTCAAGGTAATAGATTTAATACCATAAGTAAAATTTTGTTTTTACACCTAAAACCTAGGCGCTACCCCTGGCCAACGAAATAATAAACTCCTTTTTGGCTCGACCTGGTTTCTGCTATACGTGTGCCAATCATGTAGATAAGCCGCACAAATATCACACCTTTCTTGCGGAATTTCATTCCTTTTTATGTTAGAAATTCCAGTCATCACCATGTAGCCACCGCTTTCCACAAATTCCGTCATGTCCTCACACGCCAAAAAACCACAGTCTTTGCAAAACTTAAGATTTTCATTTCTAAAAACATACGCAAAATAACTGGTGTAACCATTTCTTTCAAAATCAAACTCTTTAACTAAAATTTTAATTTTTGGTGGTGCACAAGACTGATGCACCACATAACGGAACAATTCAGTTTCATCAGAATTTTTTTCCAAACACAATTGTTGAAGACTGGAAGGAGTCATCTCGAAGTGTGTGTCTCCTGGCTACGCTAAACTGAGACTGAGCAACCTCCTCAAAACCCAACGCTTGGTTAAACTTACCCCCACCACTTTTTTCAGTGGGTCAAGGTCAAATAAAATTACCCTGTGAGCGAAGGATAGAGCACTAAGTGATATGTTCTTCCTGTATCACAGAGTGCTCTATCCCCCGCTCTGTTTTTTTCCACATACCAAACAGCTAGTCCGTGTCCAAGTCCAATTCACACAAAATAAAAAAAAATTTATCACTTACATTCCTAAAATTTGTTCATTACCATCATCAACCTGCTCAGGACTTCCAATCACTAGACATTCAGAATTATTATTTTTATTTTGCATTTGTCTTTCAAGAAATTTAATTTTTTATTCCAACAGGCAGATGTAATCAGAAGCGGCTGTCAGGGTGTCGAGCTTGCTGGAACGTTTGCTCATTTTAGGCACTAACAACTGCAAACGGAACATTGCCGCTCGCTCCTTGTAGTTACGCTTTTGATCCGCCAACCGTTTCATATATTTACTTTTTAAATTTCTGTCCAATTTACCCTTGACCAACTCACTCCTCAAAATACTGTTTTCTTCACCATCATTGGAAGGTCCAGGTTCTGGGGACACATTTCTGACCAACTCACTCCTCAAAATACTGTTTTCTTCACCATCATTGGAAGGTCCAGGTTCTGGGGACACCTGTTGTTCAGGTGAACAATAATTTTTATATTCCACCAGCATCGGAACATATACATGCCCCGATGGTAAACGCTGAAATTCCAGGTCTCCAACAAACGGATTGATACTGCACATTACGTCTGACAAATTGAAACGTTCAAGGCAGAATGAGCTCAGTGAGTGGCTATAGGAGTTCAGTAATGGTGGGGGAACCCTGTTGTCACATGATCATTGACTGGTTTACCTTTAAGATAAACATCAGTTTAATACAAATAAGTTTTTTGCTATAACTTTTCTTCACCATCCAGGACACTGGTTTGGGACGTGTCTGAATAATGTTTTTTTTTTTTTTTAAACATTATCCCCAGGTTAAGATATTATATAAATGAACTTTTTTTTTAATAGCTTATTTATATAATACCCCCCTCCCTTATTTCAAGAGGGTGAAGAAATAATTTTGAAAAACAACATTTAATAATATTTAATTTGGAAAAAGAAAATGTTTGGAAAACAAAATTTAGAAAATTAAACAAACAGTTTTACTGATTGCATTACTCCTGCAAACGCCACACAGTCCTCAGCTTGTTTAAAACTTTAACACGTATCAAGTACCCTCTGTTGGTCATAAATCTAGGAACAATGAATTTATTAGCAACCCTTACATGAACGTTCTGGTCTTTATGCCTCATCAAAAACAGGTGAGGTTTCACACAAACGTGTGCTCGAAAGAAATATTTTTCACCAGCATAGAGTCTTTGATAACGTACCTTGGGAATCTGTGTGGTTTTCTTAGGGGCAATGTTAAGCGAACATGAATCAAGAGTGCTCCGATTGGATGCTGTTTTGCGGTCGAAGTGATAGCGGCACAACTCCTCGCCGCTCACAGCCCACCTGGTGCATTTTTTATTTACTTTCGCTCCAGTTATCCAAACATAATTACATTGGCGTTTCGGTGCCGCTGCCTTCTTTACTGTTTTTTTCAGACCAGAATTAATTTTACTTACTTTATTGTTTGTGGGTTGCTCCACTTGAAGGTCATTGAAAGTGGAAGGGAAAGAAGTTAAATTTAGTTCGGGTTTGGAAGGGCTATGGACGGGAGAGATAGGATCAAAGGTAGAAAAATAATTTTTGATAGGAGTAGATGGTTTGGAAGGTGACCTCCGTTCCTTCGGCTTCTCGAAGATTTCCTCGTCCGAGTCCAAATTAATGGTTACCAGGCCGGGATCCACACTACTTCCACTTGCCACGGTTGTGACTGTTGGTGTTGTCACAGTACACATAGCTGTCACCGTGGCCAAAATTGTGCGAAGCGTAGTGCTGGCAGTGATGGTAGAGGAAGCGCCGGGTCTCAGGTCCACAATAATTTTTTGAGGCGAAGCAGTCGTGGCTGGCGGCAGTGGAATCTGCGAAACATCAAGAATCGGCATTGAAAGGGACGAGGCGGTAGGCATTGGAGCGGAGGTCACAGCAGGCGAAGTGGTCGGCGTTGGAGCGGAGGTCACAGCAGGCGAGGCAGTTGGATAATTCTTGATGCGAACACCCATGGTCACGAGAGCGGTGTAGAGTCAGCTAGCAGGCTGCAAGTCTGAAAGCAGAATGAAGCAGCTCGCGACCCATTGGAATATTCCAGCACACTATGTGGTGGGGGCAAACAAGTCTGTTACGTAATACCCGGATCTACTTATGTAACCAAGTGGCCAAACGTGCCAATGGAAAAGTACCTGAGGCCTCCACCTCCCCCTCGGGGGGGCGCAGTTTTCGTCCGGAGCAAAAAATTTTTGGTCAAGGTCAAAATCCAAAAAAAAAAATTCGGGGGGGGCGCAGTTTTCGTCCGGAGCAAAAAAAATTTGGTCAAGGTCAAAATAAAAAAAAATTTCGGGGGGGGGGCGCAGTTTTCGTCCGGAGCAAAAAATTTTTGGTCAAGGTCAAAATCCAAAAAAAAAAATTCGGGGGGGGCGCAGTTTTCGTCCGGAGCAAAAAATTTTTGGTCAAGGTCAAAATCCCAAAAAAAAATTTCGGGGGGGGGTCACCTACCCCTAGGACTTTAACTCTTGGATGGCTGCTACCCTTACTTATGTGTGAATATCAAATAAAATATTTTATCACAGCTCACACAACCAACACTTAAACGCATATCGCTCTAAGTCCTGCGAGCTCTCAGGACTTTGGCAAAAATCCGTCAAGTGTTGGCTGACTGTGACTACATGTGAAACAAAAATATTTTATTTTTTATTCACACACAAATGTAGGTCAAGGTCATCCAAGAATTAAAAAGAAATTCCCCCGAGGCCTAAGACCGCCGGCGGTCAAAGGCCTCGGGGGAATCTCACAACTTAGGGGGAGGTAAAAAAAAATAATAATTTTACTTAATTTTGAGTTTCCATAAGGGAAACATGCTACAATAATTTTGGTTCCCCTGACGGGAATCATAAGGTCATGCTAATCATGACCTGGGCCCCATCTTAACCGATAAACTGACATAAAGCCTAACGTACCGGACAGTGTCAGGGCCCGGTGCTTCGTGCTGAAGGATGCCAACCACCCGATGTTTCCAGTGACGAGTGATGAGGTCCAGCAGCGCCCTTGGTCCGAAAACCTAAGGGTGGATCCCCAGGGGCCTACCCCCAGGCTCGTTAAGCACCATACTACTGTTGTTAAAAAATAATTATTGAGGCATGCTAAGCCTCCAAAAGAAATTATTTTACGGAGGCTTCTAAGCCTCAAACCTAACACTTTAACTGCCAATTTACAGAGGCTAATCCTCCAATATACGAATTTAGAAAATATTTTTCTTAGGGACAACCTGTGGAAGATTAGTACAAAGAAATATTTTACAACACAAAACTTAAACATAGGTTGATTCACGTTACAAAAAAAATTGTTTACTTAATTTTGAGTTTCCACAAGGGAAACATGCTAAATAATTTTGGTTCCCCTAACGGGAATCATAAGGTCATGCTAATCATGACCTGGGCCCCATCTTAATCAGTACACTGACATAAAGCCTAATGCAAAGCACTGACATAAAGCCTAATGTACCGGTCAGTGTCAGGGCCGACACTTCGTGCTGAAGTATGCCAACCACCCGTATGTTGCCAGTGACGAGTGATGAGGTCCAGCAGCGCCGCTGGCACAAGGCCTAACGGTGGATCCCCAGGGGCCAACCCCCAGGCTCGTTAAGTGTCATACTATTGTTGGTACAAAATAATTCTTGAGGCATGCTAAGCCTCGAAAAAAAATTTAATTTTACGGAGGCTTCTAAGCCTCAAACCTAACAGTATAACTATTTACATAGGATAAGGAAGCCAAAAATTTATAAAAACTAATTTTAGGGACAACCTGTGAAAGATTAATACAAAGAAATATTTTTCTAAACACAAGACTTAGACTAACACCAACCTGTGGAAATATTAGCACACACAAATATTTTTCACTGCACAACACTTTCACTATGTCACAACCAACACCGATCACCAAGCAGCAAGCACAAAATAATATTATTTCCTAACACTACACATGCCATGCCTTAGACTAGAAAAGAATTCCCAATATAATGCGGCGCCAACATTACATTGCGAATCCTGTAGGACAGAGCTTCAACCACTCAGCTGAAGTGTTTGAAAGCAACTGCGAGGAAGCTAAGCCTCAGAGAACCGAAGCTGAGCCGGTCAGGAGTGGGGGAACCGGACCTGGTTACGTAAACAGGCAGACCTCGACACGTACTTGTTTGCGGCATTGGACAATCTCCAAGAGCCACACCTGAATACATTACTAACCGGATCTCATTATGCAACACGTGTCAAGGTATGGCAACGCCTCGGGCTATGCCACCCCCTCCTCCCCCGGGGGGGGGGCTCACTTCTCGTCCGGAGCCAAGGGGGGGGAGGGGGAGGGGTCTTGGGACTTAGAATATTTTCGGTCCAAGACAGTTGTAGTATAGAATATTATTTCATTTCATTTTGTCTCTCTCAGCTCAGCCTACAGTCAGTGTTGGTTGGGAACAAATTTAATTTTGTCTCCGGTATCGCTTGCGGATTACATAACACTTATATAACCAAAACATGTCTGCCGTCTTGCCTCTAAAAACAAGTCAGTTACTCTCCAGCCTTCTCCCACGACGCAACGTATACGCTGCGCCTCAACGCTACCAGACTTTCTGTGAGTAAAATTTTAATTTTTACATCATTCCCTCTTATTATATGACTTAGCAAAAATATATCGCTACCTGTTTGCTACTAAATTAATTTTTATTTAGCTCTACATGCCTCCTAATATTTTCGCAGATGTGTTTAAATATTTTAACCTCATGATTAAATTTTGTTCCACACAAGTGGATTTTGAACTTTACTACAAAACTGATCCATGCCCGTCTCCTACAAAATTATTTTTTATTTGGCTCTACCTCTTTTAGTCTTACATTAAATATTTCTTGGAGTTAAATTTTACACAAGTCTCTCGGTTAATTTTTATGCACAGTACGTGTTACTCCTTGGACAGTTCCCACCAAACTGTTTCTACACTTGGCAACAACAGTCCGCATTACCCCCTCCACTGCTAATTCCCCCACTACTTCCAGCTAAGGTCCAACACTTGACTAAGTGTTTCAGTTATATCCAAACCTTACTGTGAGACACATCTATGGCTGAAACTTTGCGAGAAAAATTATTAAGAGTAAAATTTTTGCTGGCCAAGCAAAATAATTCTGTTAAGGTGTCCAAGACTTCCACTTTAACAAAAATGAAACGTTGCTTCAAAAATAATCCAAAATTTTACTCAAGGGACACAAATATCACTATGGATGATAAAATGTTTCAGAAACTTTTAGACGAGCTAACTTTTGCCAGTAAGGTTACGTTGGTGACTCCAATTCCCAACCAAGTTCCAAGACCACCTGAGGAAGAATAAAAAAATAGATATTTCTCAGGAAATATTTCCAATCCAAGTTACGGAGGTCCGGTAAAGGACCGGCTGGGACAAGTTGTTTAAAAAAAATAAATTTTTCTTCCTTCTGACCACTTTACCCCAACCACCTCCTTATCCCCACCACTGAGCCGGGTACCTGGGATACCGTCTGTGTCCAAGTCAGTACGTCTTCGGACGCGGTGCTGTTCGGATCGCGTGTCGTTTCTCGCACTGTCGGGTGTTTGAAGAAATTATTCTTCGGCTCTCAGTCTCTCGGTGGGTAAGTAAAATATAAAAATTATTTTTTTTTTCAAGTGGGGTTGCTGGGACGGGTCAATGACCCCTGACGGATATATTAGGTCGAGAATCTGATCGCTAGGGAATAAAAAAAATATTTTTTTGCACTTTTGTGATTCCTCGAGAAATTTCAATTTCTCACCGTAGTTTGAGGAATCGCAAAAGTGCAAAAAAAAATTTTTTTGCTATTCTTGCGTGACCTTGACCTAATTAACGTCAGTGACGTCATCATGATGACGTCAGCGGTAATGACGTCACCATGACGTCATTTATGTGACGTCATGTGACGTCATATGACATCATTAGTGACGTCATTCGTGACGTCATTGATGACGTCATCGTGATGACGTCATGTCCCAGGTGTGCCCTTTTTGCACTACTTACCCTTACTTTTTATATCTTTAAAGACACGGAAACACTACCAAAACTAGAAACTCGTCCATTTCATTTATTCATAAAAAGAGTAATTTTGAAATTTTGATAGAACTACGACAAGTTATACATATTGTTTTAATGTTTCATGATTCATATATATTGTACATGTTTTAGTATTTACACAATAATAACGATTAGATTTTTAGTATCCAATAAATACAACCTACAATCCTTTTAACTTCAAATACAGATAACAAAAATGCAGATCTCTACAGAGTTTTTCAAATAACAAAGGTCTACTCTATGGTGTTTTAACCCAACTCAAAAATTATAAATTTTATATCAAGGTCAAAAATGTTAATATTACTACCCGACTACATAGTTTGAAGCCCAAATATTGTACACTTGTATAAATTCGAAGTTTTTATACATGTATTCAAGAAGTTAGAATTTTTTTATTACACTGAAACTTCATATTTATAAAGTAAAAACTTCATTTATAAGACTGAAACGAATTGAAAGCGAGACGGGTCTAGTATAAAGGAGTAGAGGAATTACACCACGGCTTAGGATTTTAAACTTTACATCTTGTTTATTGGAGATAACATTCTTCTGTTGTGTTTTTAACTCTGAAATGTGGTGATATTTCTTAATTTAATAGTTTAAATTGTGGTAGATTCGATAATGTCACAATGAGACAAATGTTTGGTCCAATTGTATTCATAAATTCACATTAACATGCTACCTGGTGTAACAAATTAAATGCAGTTCTTTCATCATGCGTACATGAATACTATGACAGAAAATACATGGAATGCTATTAAAACATGCCACGGAAATGTATTGCACAGTTAAACCAGTATAAATATAAAACAACATTACTGTATAGTACTGTAAAAAGTATGTTAACATATTAAAAGTCATCTATAAGTTTTGCAGGTAGCCCAAGGCTCACACAAAGAAGTATAATATTGAGATTGTGCTTACTGCAGCTGTAACACACTAAGGAAGTCAATTGTTAAAAATGTAAATAAAACGTTATCTTACCACCAATTGTGTTGGTAATATTGTGTACGGTTTCTATATCAGGGCAGGACATTGTAAGACATTGTTAATTGTATTTATCGTCATCCTATACCTTATATCTTACTCAGATATATTTGTCGCATGGCTTTCATAGTCAGCCAACAAATTCTAAAAACAATATTCAAATATGTAATTGTTCTGATTGCCACATCAGAACAATTATTTGTATTACAAACGTCAAATATACTGTATAAACACATTTAACATCAAATTCTTCAATTTAACCTTAAAATAATTAATTAACATTCAACAAAAAACAAATACTGTGTGTCATAAAAAAGTAGCCTATTCCAACATTTCAAAACACTCATCCACCAAGTAAAAAGCTCTCTCTAAAATAAACTATTTTAGTTTATTTTTGAAAAATTTATGATCTACTTTCAATTTTATTTGTTCCGGGAAAAGATTTTGTGGGAGTGAATCTGAAATTGCCAATCTGTGGGAAGTCTGTCTATGTTGAAAGCCGGTGTATAGTATTATACGAATGAACGTCGGGGCCAATTTCAAATTATGCACATTTACATATGTATGAAATTAACATTTCATTAATATAATGGGAAGCCAATGTTACAATTTTAAAAGATTAAAAAATTTGTCTACAATAAGTTCATTTTTACCCCCACCATTTTAACCGGTTCATAAAAGGTATTCTGCAGTGCATAGCACCTTCGTCCATGTATATTTAAGGAAGAGAGTTTCCGAACACAGTACACAATAAATTTAATTCTAAAAGATGTTAAAAATTTGCAAAACTTAAACCAACATTGATTAGCTTACACTGTTTCTATTGTATAAGAAATTTCAAAAGAATAACAAGAAAAGTATGACTTTTTTATTTTTTAAGTGGGTTTGACAGGAAGATGAAATACGTTCTGTAAGTATTTCGTACTAAAAATTACCAAACTTGATAATAATTAAAAAGTAAAAATTATGTAGGCTTGTAATTCTTCTTGTTTTTAAACTTTTGTGGTTGTTTCTGGTTTGTTTGTAGTGATTATGGTTGATAAACTTTTAGATACAATATAAAAGTATTTAAACGGACTTATACTTACGTCCGTCAATACGTAACAATTACGGTCAATACTTAAAAGTATTGACTTTTTTTAATACATTTCAATTAAATGTCATAAAAATAATTTGTCGCTCAATTTATTAAAGTAAAATTAAATGTTACATCTATTAATTAATTGACTTTCACATCATGAAAATTGAATATAGACTTTTTCATTTTTAAAGATAAAGATTTGATATAGGCTACGCCAACCAACAAAGTGCAGTGACAAAGTTTTCTGTCATGGAATTTGAGTATAAATGCCTGAAGCTTACAAAATCAGATATTGGATTGCTTTCAAAAATTCAGCAAAGACCTTTTTTAATACAATTGTGAAAATGGATTATATTAGGATTTGGGAATATACAGCTTACACGAATCAGTTATCTTAATTGTTCAGTTTTCAGCTGTAAGGTGTGTGTATTATATGGAGAGGAGTGTAAGAAATGTATGGATAGCCAGCTCCCACAGTTCTGTGGTCCTCCTTGTTTGACCATTTTCTAATCTCTACTTACTATCAACCACATACCCTCCCCTATCGACCACTAACATCTGTAATGAAGAATTTTCTTTTGCATTTTCCTTCAGAAACACTGTTTTACTAGATAGTTTTCGTTTTACACAGTGCGACTTGTGAAAATTAGACAAATTAAAAACAGTTGTTGTGTGTTAGTTGCACGAGTCAGGGAGATTCATGTTATGTCACTGTCTTGAGAGTCGCCTACAATTTTAGTAAAAATGGATAATTCATCAGTATACCATCATGTTTTGCTTGCGACACTTTCTCAAAGAAAAGTTAATTTTATTATCACACAAAAGCAGATATTTATCCAAAACATTAATATTGATCAAAATTAGACTTTTTGCAACTGAAACACTTTGTTACGATTTGTTCACTTATTCACAGCAACATAAATAGTAAAAAAAACCAAACGGACTTGTTAGCATTAAAAAAAAAAAAAAAACACACAAAACACAAAATAAACCTCCCGTGCTTGACCTTATGCAGATCAACTGCTTCCGATTGCAGCAGTTTTCACTGTGGTGATGTTGTGGGTGTTTTCACTGTTCTTAGAGGACCGTTTAACTTTTTATTTTTTTATTGTTCCGTTTGTTCCGATTGCGTTAATATATCTTAGTATAATATTTCTAGATAATTCAATATGCCATAATATTAAATGGCATCAGTGCAATACGTTTATAGCAGCTGATTGGAGGTTAGACAGGTATCAATGCCTATTTACATCATAACCCATGCCCATCACAAAACAATGTCCATTTATCGCCTGTGCATCTCAGTAACCATCTAATCAGTATAATAGCCAACGTTAACCTGTTCGGGTGGGTGGGACAACAATGTCTCATTATCCACATACAGCGCCGGTCTAGAACACATCATCAGACTATGAACAGATAGGTGGGTGGAACATGTGACAAGTGGATGTCAGACAGGACGGTGTCATGTATGTTGTATGCAACCCCATCCCCATGGGACGACAAAGTCCATGTATCTATTGTTCATCTAAGCGTGAAAAAAGCTCGTGTGGCCATGCTCTTATAGGTGTAGATCACCGAGTTTATTTTTAAAGTTTCGACGGGGAACGGTCCAAACACCAGTCTTGTTACTATCTAACATTGGCCACTTGTTAGAAAGCATCATTAATTAATTGCCCAATGCTAAATTACTACTGGGTCCGGAATCGATCCTTTATAAAAGCTACTAATTTTTCTCAGGATCGAACCGGTAACCTTTGAAATCTAAGGCAAGTACAGGTGGTTGCAAGAGACATGAGACAGTGTATCAGATGCGCGGGAGCAAAAGAGGCTATTGAGCATGCTCGCCCACTCGCCGGTAGAGTGCAGCACCGTCAGTCAGCTGTTAGCTCTTGTCAGGTGCCGTTCGCTAAAAACATCCTAAAAACATTGACTCAACAATAGTCAGTGAAACATTGAACTTGAATCAATTGCATATCAATAACCATTTATAGTTATTATCAATGATGGTTGAGCTGTGTTGTATTATTACTTTGTGATTTTTTTTACATTTTTTTTAATGGTTATTTTGTTACCGAAATTAAAGCTAGGACAATTTGGTGAATGTGCGTAGCCAGGCTAGCATACAATTGCCCGACTCTCCCACTCCTACTCCATTACCCTCCCAGCCCTCTTGCTGCCCTCCCCCATGCGCGGACTGCCTCACGTCTCGTGCAATGGCCTGTACTCAGCTACCCAGCCAGTTTGACATGTTTCATACATTTCACCACTATGGCATGCGGCGAGTGTATATCATACAGGTGCCATGTATGGCCACGTACATTAGATACCCCTATGTGGCACAATAGTGTTGAAAAATTTGAATTGGAACGTAAGATAATTTTTGGACAGTTTATTTCTTTAGATGTGTGTTTTATGGCATACCCTGACCTTCCTCCGAAAAGTCTATTGATATACTCAATGGAGACCCAAGAGATTGGTTGTGTAGTATCTCCTATAAAACTACGAAACCTTATTACTTAAACCCACAACTTTTATTAAGTTGCGGTATACAGTATACAAATTAGATTTTAAGTTATTAATAGTAAACGTAAGCGTGGATTACACGTTTGATAGGAGTATAATGTGAATACCCACTTTAGTGAGCTACTCTGGAACCTTTTGACAGAGAGCCCACATGATGCTGTCAAAATGTAATCCAGGATTAAAATATCTAAAATTAATTCCACCCACTTGAATTTCGGTCATTCTTCATTAACAAACTACTAAACTTCATTTTTAAATTCATATTATAAAAATCAAGACATTTCTAGTGGAGGATTACACAGGGTGTCACAAAGCAAAAACGTGACTGGCTTTGCATATTCGTATTCTACACATTAAAATAAAACGAAAATAAAAAATGCAAATTTAGGTTACTTTCCAAGAAAAAGTTTAATAACTCAATTATTTGTCATCAGACCTTTACAAACTTAGATAATTTCATTTTTTAACTTTTCAGTCAGTTGTAAAATTGTGATACAATTTACCGTTTTAGAGGAATTCCAGTTTAAAAATTTTAAATGACCACTATTAAATACATAAAGAAAATATGTGTTAAATGAACATTAGTGTCCTAAGATACATGCCAAATATGAACTTAATACAATGATCCGCTACGAAATAAAAATTATTTAGTGTAAAAAAATCTATTTATCTTTAATGTGTAGAATATGCATAGCCAGCCACGGTTTTTTGTAATACTCTGTATAAGATTCTATATAAACATCCGTTTAGAATTATGCAAATAACTTTTATTCTTCTATCTCTTTATCTCCTTTCCAATATTTTTTCAGTTTTGAAGATATTGTAATAAATGTGTGTCTCATGGCTTAAACATGTACCTTTGAACTTAAATATCTAATATAATTTTTTTCGTTTAAAATGTGAAAGAAAATTGTCACAATTATATGTATTCAGATTTTTTCAACAACCTGAATATTTTTAGACAACTTTTGATAGTTAGGGATTTTTAAAATCTAGATAATCTGCATGCAAAGCTTTAATTAATTAATCTAATGAACCCAAGTTGTTCCCAGAGCAACACTTTTATAGAGCTTACTTTAGACAAACTGGCAATTAACTTTTTTGCAATAGTTGAACTTTTTATAACTTTTATTTGCGAGTTTTCGGAACTTGGATAGTTTTGTTACAAATGGGATGTTTTTAAAATGGCACCATGTCTCAATGATATTAACATTTGGATATGAGTATTAGGAAATAATAAAAAAATATCTATTTACCGAAAATATCTAAATTGCCGAATACCTAGGCGTGCTTCTAAGGAGTTCTTCAACTTAAAACAAAGGGAAAAAATTTTGTAACTACATTATGTGATTTTCATACTAAAATTATGAATATGTTTTATGCGCAAGATTTATGCGATACGATGCCCTTTGTTTCACAAACAAAGCAAAGGGAAGTGGCTATATTAAATGTAAAGTGGTGGAATGTTTTATCATTTACCCCTGAACATTTCATTAGTAGATCATAAAGAGCTCAAAAAAGAAAATTTTAGTAATATAAGTTTAGTGTATCAGACCACACCGTACACCCCTTTTAAAATCCACACAATAATTATTCACAAAAACAAATAGTGCCAGTAGGCCTATAGGAAAACCGATTGCGCTCTAGCCATTGATAATAATTTCAATGTACAGTGTGCACCAGAAGTAACCTACATAGACCGGAAGTCGTTAATTTTAAATATGAACCGTCACTTTAATGGTATTTTTTGATTCTACACATAATTCTAAGACGACTTTACAAAGTAATGTGTTCCATAAGAATAAAATGGTTCAATATTTCAGCCCCAGGTTACAAGATATTTTCATGCTTGGACATAGGCGTTTCATATTTATATTCGTGTTTCATATTCGTAATTGTTTCCACCGAGACCGAAGTCAAGAGGGTTCCCACTCCTGATGGCGCCGGGTACCTACCTCTCGGCATACCTCGACGGTCTGATAATAGAGACCTCCTGCAAGAACATGTCATTAAACAGGAGGCCCCCCAGACAGGGAACTTATGGAACCACAAAAGTCCCAAATCACATTAAGGCGGATTAGACCCCCCACAAAACCCGGAATTCACCAGGCCTGTGGTACTCAACCGGCGGTGAACCCAAATTGACCATCCGCTGTGAGTGACAGTGGCAGCACTACCCATGCTACTTCTCAACTTTCGTTTGTAAGCAACGCCCCCAGATGATCCTGGAGGGCCCCCCACAGCCGAAGCTGTGTGCCGAGCATACCGACAACCTCTGCCCCCTCGAGTCCAACCCAATATCCGGACGGGCCGAAGCCAGGAGCTTGAACCGGATCCCGAGGTCCCCATTTTAGGTTTTACTTGGGTCATGGGTGGTTCCCAAGCGGAATAACTAGGTCACTGGAAACCCGCACGCCAAAGGCGCCGGCTACACTGCAACCGCACCCGAAAGCACGGAAGCCCCAGATCCCCGACATCCTGACTCATTCCCTCCCTTTTTGGGGGGAGGCTGGAGTGAGACACCCAGTAAGCGCGCGATTGGCACGAGGCTACCTCCGCCAGGGCTCGGAACAGCCGAAGCTGCACTCCTTCAGTTTATAAAGAGAAGCACTCCCGTTCGCCCAGCTCGGTACTTTGAGCTGGTATAGGGTAGTGAACATCTCAGTTCTAAGGGTGCAGGCCCTGAAGTACACCATACACCCTTTACTGTTTGGCCATTACAGCATACCACAGCGAAGGCTCGACAAAGCTCCATTCCTGAGAGCAATGTCTACTTCAATGTTAAAGGGGGCCACGCTCGTTCGCCCAGACCCGAAGGACTGGTATTGGGTGGTGAACACCCCAGTTCTAGTGGTACACGCCTTGAAGTACAACGCGTACCCAGTAGTAGTGGGAAAAAGCCACTTCTAAACCGGAAGTGACGTCAGCTGCCAGGGCAGCTGCAGGGGTCAGATGGTGTCAGCTGCCAGGGCAGCTGCAGGGTGCAGATGGCGAGAGCATATGCCCTGAATTTGAAGTAGAATTGGGCATGAATTAAGAGTTAATTCAAAACTGAAATTTAACAGTTATAACTGGGGCTTGGAAAGTATGTCAAGGTCATCCAGAGTAAGTTTTAAAAAAGCCTATCCAACTACCACCAGAAATAGTTCAAAGTTGAACTAGTTGGTGATAGTGGGATAGTATGAAGTAACTTTTGAATTTTATTTGTGAACATACAATTAATGTGCAACAGCAGAGTTTAAACAAGTTGAACTTTTGTGATGAACTACAGAGTTGTAAATGCAAACACCAACGACGATGAGAAGGTAAACGCAGAGTCCCCAGATGATGTATTTGAAAAGCTTGAACAAACGTAACATTTCGAGTTGGTTTTCCCGTTCCATTTCCAATCGTTTAATTTCCAATTTCAATTTATCCTCTTCTATTCTAGTTATGAAGGGAACTTCATCCATCATATCCATCATGATTTTGTAGTGTTTGAAATTTTAAAACAAGTGATGTTGATAGTTCAAAAGTTGAAGACGGAATGAGAAGTGAAAGCGAGAAATGTTAGTTAAATAAAGAAGTGGTGGGGGGAACGAAGAATTACAAAGAAGTGGTGGGGGAAATATTTTGCTGTTCATTATTACCATCAGTAGTGTCAGATGGTGCAGGAGTTAGATTTAGTAAACTGTCTTCGTCCGAACTTTCAATCTTATCACAAATAGGACAATCGTATGTTATTTCCAAATTCATTTTGATGGTTGTAAAATTATCTACAAGTTCTTGTAAAATATTAAAAATGTCTTGTAACTCTTCTTTAGAGTTTATTTCAAAACTAGAATTCATTCGGGCCAATGGAGAGTTGTTCATTATTGGAGAGTCGGTGATGGAATGAGGATCGGCGCATAGGGAGGGGGCTTATATAATGGTGACCTTGAGCAGGCGTCTAGGGAGGGGGGCTGTCTAGGGAGGGGGCTTTTATATAGGGAACCTTGAGCTTATGATTGAATAAAACGTTTAGTTCTTCTTCTCCATCTTTTAATTCAATTATTTGAACCGAAGTAGTTGTTTCATCTTCTTCACTTGATGAAGAAAACAATTCACCAGGATTTAAATATTGAACTACAATTCTGAACCATCTTATAGGATATTCGTCAATGACAGAAAGTAAGTTTTGAAACAATTCTTCCATCTCCTCCCTGTCAGTTATTATATGTTCAAATTTGATAAATTTGTTTTCCATGTTGTTAGTTAGAGTGTTGGAAGTGGAATGATTTAATATTATATAAAAATTAGAACTAGTGGTGGGGGAAATCTCAAGGTCATCCAAATGAAGTTTTAAAAAAGAGTGTAAAACTGAAATTACACATTTGATGGTTCTACAGGATCGGAATACCAATCTGATCTGTATTTACATCTTTTTATCATATGTGTACAAAAATCATCTTGATGAGAATTGGTGCGTTGACAATGAGCAAGATCTAGAGGGTGAAATTTGAAACATCTTTGAGGACAACATGTATGAAAATATCTTGATTTGTAAAATTTGAAAGTTCGCAATTCCGGTGGTGGTAGTTGTTTTGTTTTGCATTTGCAATAACAAGATCCGAAGAATTCACATTTAGTACAAGCTAACCCATCCACCATCATTGGTCCTAAATCTGTACACTGTTGTTCACAACAGTAACGAGGTTTGTACTTGTATTTTTGCTCTTCCATGTTGACGCTGCGGAGTCCAGTGAAAGAATAAGAGTGTATAGTGTTGAATAGTGAGTTTTATGTACTGTGAAAAGTGGTGGGGGTAATTTCAAGGTCATCCAAATGGAGTTTTAAAAAATTATACCTTACAAGTGTAAGGATTATTAAAATTTAGGAAGTTTGTTTTTCTTTGTTTTCTTCAGACTTTTTCTCTCTCTCCGCCTTAGCCATAGCAACAAGTTCTTCTGTTGATAATGGATGTACTTCAGGAAATTTTAAAATTAATTTAGCTTGATATCCTTCTTTAGTTAATACATCTAAATCTTGGGTCATTTGTTCAATGGTGTTGTAGTCTTTTCCATAGATTTTTCCATCAAGTTGAATCATCATTCTGTACAACATTTTCTTAAATAGGTCTTGTCGTGGTGAGAGCTGAGAAGCAAATGATTATTTATACAAGTATCACATCCTTTTTATTAACTCATATTGATCATGTGATTCTTTAGTTGTAGTTTTGTCTGTCAAAAGTTATTCAACATTGGTAATACTTTTGGAACTTGATGTTATGTTGACCAGTTGGCGATGAAGAAGTTGTAGGTTGTGTAGAAATAAATATTTCATCATCGCAATATTTTGTTTTAGTGAACATCCTTGTATTAGTAGCACTAACATCAACAGTTAAGTGATAACCACCGGTAAGTAAAACTCGCATTTCGTTGGTTAAATCTTCGAGTTGTTCAAAAGTTGTTATGGTGTTAGTATCGTAAGATGCACACTTGACCTTTAGGGACATGTTGCAGTTTTATATTCAGGGATTAAGAGCGAGATGTGTACGGTATGAAAGGTAGCAGTAGACTGATGAATTTTGCAAGTACATTTCCCCTTTTATAATTATACAAAATTGGGTCAAGGTCATCCTGTGGAATTTTAAAAAAAAGCAACATATTGTAATGTACAAAGACATTACAATATGTTGCTTTTTTTATTTTTATTTTTTTTTGTTTTATATCATATTTATTGAAAAAACAAATACAAAGAAATATTTACAATGTTATGTACAAATTAATCAGTAGTAGGTGTTACATGAATTGTAAGTTCAGTAGAGTTGTTTCCACTGGGTCCATGTGATACCAAATAGAGTGCGCCGGGTTGAATTATACGAAGATCTTCATTTTGAAGTAGTTGTACGAAGCGCTTTGGTAAGAAGATCTGAAATTTTGCTTCATCACCAATTGTATAAGGTGCCTCGCTCAAAGTGCAATTTATAGCATCACCTACTGAAGTTTCCATTTTCTTAATAGTATGAATGATGTAGTGTTTTTCTTCTTTTAGTTCAGAACATTTCTTCGTAGGTAGAATTGATGATTTAGAATGAGCGTTGAACTGATCAACTAAACTTTGAAGTAAGTTCTGTGATGCCATATTGATGTTGTTGTTAATCTTCTTGTTAATAAGAATGTCCGTCGGAGATGTTGTCTCTTCGGAGGTTTGAGTAATACTCATGCTGTGTCATGGTAGCGCTCTCACTTTTATAATCGACACTACCCCCACCACTGACACTACCCCCACCAGTTTGTTGAAGGAAATTATTCAAGCGGTAGGCATTCTTTAAAGCGCACTGCGACCTTCGATGTTTAAAACTTTTTGATGAAATACAAAGTTCGTTGAAGTAGCATTGGAAATCTTTATCAATTATTGCATTAATCACTTCGTTGCTTGTAAATGATTGTATCCAATTTGCTTTTTCCAATCCCCTTGTGTAGATAATTTTAAACTCTTTGCAATAATGATTCATAATGTGCGGCATCATGTTATAATTAATGAAACCTTCATCCCATCTTAAGTTGTGAAAATGTTTGTTCAACCATTTGTTTGTAACTTTCGCTTTAGTTGTTAGTCTATTAAATGGTACTGGAGGTTTGAACAAATAATGATAAACTACTGATGTGTTCATGTCCAAGATTACTAATTCTTTAATAATAAAATTACCATCATTTCCTCGGAAAGCTTGAAATTCAATTATACCTCTTTTAACTTCCATTATATGTGGCGCATTAGAAAACGAAACCCGTTTATTCATGATGAAGTCTTACTAACAACTGACTTAAAAATTGAATGAGCCGATGTTTATAACAGACAGGATTGTTCTTCTTCTTTCACTTCTTGTGCCACTTCATCAATATTAAAATTGGTGTGATAGTTGTTTAATTGTCTCCACATTTCAACTTCTTGAGGTATTCTATTAAAGATTGAAGTATCCACGGGACCGTATAAAATTGGAACAAAAGGTTTTTTGTCCAATGTATCAATTAGATAGTCTTTAATTATTGCACTTGAAAATATTAGTTGTTTCAAATATCTGGTGACGGGACCGGTAGTACAACTTAAAGTATAAAATTCTTCTTTAGTGAAATATAATTTAACATTATGTGTAGTTAAATCTTTGAAGCGAACAATTTGTCCTCCACGATGTTTTACTATATCAACTTCAATATTTGATTCCAATAAACTTAATCTTGTTCTTCTTCCAAATGTGTTGTTACTTAAATAGCACTCCAAAAGATGTAAATGTTTCATGAGAGATTCCCAAGTAGTTTCACTGAAAGTAACCATTTTGTTTCCATGATTTAAAATAACAATTGGTGAATAATCCATTGATTTTAAAATTCCAACTGATATACTTTTTGTCATGCATGAAGAAATTGGGTAGATAATCCGAAGAAAAACTTCTGTTAAAATATTGGTTGTAATGTTAACTTCAACCTTCTTCCTTTTTACTTCTTTTTCAGCTTTTTCTTCTTCTCTCTTCTTATGTTTGTTGAATTTTAGGAACTCGTCCATTTCACGTTCAACTTGTTTTTCTATATCTGAACTATTATCATCCATTAGAGGTGTATTTTCTTCTCCGTTAGTAGAATTCATCTTGCGAATGATGTTTCCCATACGACGGTTGAAGATAGAATGAAGTTTCTACTAATTATTTTCTCGCTTTTATATTTTTCGTAAATCCTTGAAATTTATACAATTACATAATTGTTTGTTTTCAACTTGTCTTTCACAAATGAAATTCTAACCTCAAAAATTAAAGCAGATAATTCTAACCTCAAAAATTTGCAGTTGTTGTACAATTCTTCTTAAAGTACATTCTTCACAATTCCGGTCAGCGGTGTGTAAGTAACTATTTTATCATGTAGAATTAGACAGTATGCCGAAGTTCCATCCGCTACTGGTTCTTCAAATTCCATTTCAATTTTTATATCCACACTTGATGATTTTACCGATTCATTTTGTTTTGAACAATCGATTACAATTATTGGAGCCTTGGAATAATACTGGTCAGGTGATAATAGTGGTGTATTAGTCTTTCCATAATATGATGATTGAAATCTTGCATACATATCGTATAAAATGGAAAAACGTTTTTTGCTGAACATGACATTCAAATTGTCATAGGGAAAGAATTGAGAGTTTAGAAAAACTTTACAATTCTTTATTTTACAGTGATCAAATTGACCAGCATTTGCAGTGATAACATCTTTTCGCTTAGTTTGAAAACCGAGTATTATGTACCTTGCTCGTTCCAAGTAAGTTGATGTCTTGACGGTCCATGTTTGTCGTTCTGTCTGAGGTAGTGTAGGGTATTCATGAAATTCCCAACTTCGGAATGGCATCACAATATCACGGTCAGATTTCAACTTTCTCAATAATAGGATTCTATGTTCATCAGCCAATCTTACATGAGGTACACTCCAAACAACTTTATCCAACTGTAGTTGCCATTCCAGTTTATCTTCCGTAGTTGCAGGGTCTGCAAGTATCAAGTCCTTATTAGTTGAAGATCTGAGTAATACTAATTCTTGTTTGACATTTATTATTACCCGTTTGTAATCTTCAGCGAATCCCAAAAGCAATCGTAAAGGTACATGAAAATCAAAGTGACCGTTGGAAGCTGGTGTTATAGTGTCTTTATCGGGGGCAACCCATCCGGCAGTGACTATTGAATTCTTCTCATGCGGTGTTAATGATGTTAATCCTTTCAATGTAGTTGTTAAACCAACCTTTTTTGTTGAATCAACCGTCACCCCTGATATTTCATATCTTATTTCATCAAAAAGATATGCCATCGGGTTATTTATAAAAGGAACTGTTGAAGCAGTTTTTCCATCCAATTTTAATACCCGTCCTTCGATGTACAAGTAACTTTCACACGGTAAAGTGTAAATATCTTGTTGTTGAATGGGGATCCTTATTTCATCGTTATTGTTTAATTTTGATGAAGTGTAAGGGTTGTGCGTGTGATATTCCTTCTCCCATAGTGTTTCGTCGAACGTTGGTCCTTGAGATATATCCAGGATATCCATCGCTGTTAAGTTTCAATCCAATCTTCTGTAGAAAACGAATGTTTTCCGATGTTAACTCTTCCAATGTCGAGGAGCTACTGAGCTCCCGACTCTTCCATTGTGGTTTAAATGATAATCCCATGTTGACTTTTATGTTGCTGCTCTGATGTGTATCCGTATAGTAATTGTTTCTCCTCTAAAGTCAACACTATGACCGTCTTGATCCAATATGTTCAGTACGATGTCTGAAATGAAACTGGTGTTTAACGGTAGGTATATCAAGTTTTGTGGCTTCTCAACAATTTTAAAACCGGGAGCCACTGTTGGATAAAATGTATGTAAAATATGTTGATTAACTCCATCTCTATACGATCCGTGTATAATGTTGCACGTGACATCAATACTATTTACTTTCAATATTGTTACAGTTGAATCACCTGAATGAGTAGTTCCAGGAGTTAAGATTTTCTTTTTTGTATCTGTAAATCCAAGTAAACTGCCAATCGACTGTTCCAAGCTGACATCAATATAATATTTCGAAGTTATTTCTGCTTTTAAAGTATTATTGTTTCCTTTAACGGTGATATTGTCTTCTCCGAGTTGTTTCTGTAATAATTGGTTTATGTCATCAATTTCATATGCTCCAGTAGGAAATGTAATTATTTTCAATTCTGAGTATTTTCCTGCAGCATCCTTAGTTTCATAATAATGTAGTAAATTGTTTTTTCCTTCTGTAACATTAGGAATTGAATTGTAGGTAGTCAAATCAAGTAATGCCGCTTCCCATAATCTTTCCTTGGATAGACGCAATGCTGGGAACAGCGTACTTTTCAATGTGGATGAATTTCCACTCAGTGACACTGTATACGATGACATCTTAAAGCTGACTGACACTCTTCGCTAGAAACTCCAAACATAAATGCCCACATATTTCAGTATTGTTAGGTTGTTCTCTTTTGTAATTGTAAAAAATGTTTTTGGAGTTTCGAAAATAATGTTGCAGTTCTTTTGGCGGTGGTAGATTGCCAAAACTGTCAAAGTAGTAAATGGTTTGTCCGAGTTTTTTATAGCATACCCAATGAGTGCCTGGACCATAGGTGGAATCCAAATTTACTATTCCAGTTTCATTTTTCCATATTTTAGTTGGTAATGCATCTTTCATAAAAACTCCTCGAAAGAATGGTATTTTCAAACATTTCACATAATCATTTAACTGATGATTTGTTAAGGCTTTATTTGGAATTATCAATTGACTCTTCTTATTTAGTACACACGGTATGGTCTTAGGTATAAACCTGCTCCGTTTTTTACCATTTGCCAAACAGAAGTCTTCTTTACATTTGCCTTATGAGTTCTACGACGTCCTTTTTTAATGTTTCCACCTCTTTTGGGAGCGCCTTTCTTTGCAGGTCTTCCTCTGCGACGTTTTCCACCACCTAACTTTGCTTTCGTCTTCATGGCTGTAGTTACTGCCCAAGCCGATGCTTTTTCTGCAATACTTGCGTCACTTGATTTTACTCTTTGCCAAGCTTTTTCCGCTAGAATTTTATCTGCTATTGATCTATTTGTTGAATCTTTATACTTTGAATATGCTATATCGTGTTCCTTGCAAGCTTGATCTAATTTATTAATTCCAGGATCTCCTCTTGCTAAACGCTTTGCCAACTTAGTTCCAGGTCCACAATATTGATAACCTCCGGGCAGATGTAATTCGTATGGTAAAGCGTCTATCGTTCGATTTACAACAGCACCAACTGGAATCCGTTTAAGCAGGGATAATGCAGCTGATGTTATACCACGTCCTCTCTTGCCGCTGTCTTGACGATGACTGAGCGATACGGTCTTCATTATGTTGTCTTATATAACTGGCGTGTTTACTCCACGAGATACTTTACACAAATGAATAACTTGTGCAAAATTTTTTATATTTAAAGACTTAGTTATTCAAATTAATTATATACTGATTTATAATTCTATTTTTAATCCAAGCTTCTCGTTCATCGGGTTGAATCATCACATGACTCGTTGTACTAGCTATATGATTGTGGGTATCAATAAGTAAATTGCCCACTATTCTTATTAAACAATCTAAATTTACAGCATCTTTTGGATGTTGAGGATCATGTAATTGCATAATACGTTTATCATTACATGTGTAAGCTGTTGAATCACTTTTTGATGTTTTTATGACTTGTCCAATAGTAGCAGCATCATTTGAATCTTCACCTGGTAAAATATTAATTATTTTTTTCATCTTTGCATCATATTGGGTCCCAAAGTGTTTATCCCAAGTTATTGTTTGTTTCATTGTAACACAATCATTTTCTTCGTAACCAGGATAAATATCTTTTATTCTTCTATTACGACCATTGTATGTACCTAATGTACCACCACTCGCAATTAATGTTTGCACCATTAGAGGTACATCTGTATCTTTTATACCAAATCTTCCATTTGTTATTGTTTTATGTCCTGCATCCCATTCATCATTATTTCCTTGCATTAAATTAAACTTTTCATTTCCATGTATAAATTTATCTCCCCGCTTTAACACGGCATCTTCATGTTTTACAAAATTGGATGTTTCCTTTTTTAATTCTTTAGATAATTGTTCCATAGTAACAGCATCTTTTGGTTGAGAACCGAACTTTACATTTGACAACACTTTCCCATGACAATCGATTTCATCACCATCTTGTAAAATACAGTTGTCCTTGATGTATTTTAGGTTTACAGCATCACCGTCTTCCTTTGGGTATCCAATGTCATTTATAATAAATTTATAAAAAGAAAATCCATGTTCAGTTTTTTCCGGTATTATAGAATGTAAATATTCTTTATTAACTGAATCTTTATCATTTTTGGGATTTCCCACGTTGGTTATTCTATAATTTCCAGCATTATACGTTTGTCCATCTTTTAAGTTATTACCCCATTGCAATTTTAAAGTATTTAAAAGTTCAGATGATAAGTACTCTTTAGTAATTGCATCAGAACCTTCAGTTGGTTTACCAACATTAATTAATCTATGTGATTTAACATCGTAAGTATTCTTATGTAATTTTAATGATGTTGAAGTAGCTTCTTTTACTGTCTTCAAATTTGCTCCATCAGTATCTTCTTCTGGATCTTTAACTAGTTTTAAACGTTTATTACTTATGCTATAGTCACCTTCAGGTGTTTGCGGTAATCCACTTCTTTTTCTGTCTTCTCCAACTTGCACTCCTAAAGCGGAGTACCGTCCGAACTTGTCGACGCTCATGTTAGAACTGATACGTCTTATGCTTGCACCTCTTTTATATCCACGGACAATTATACGACTATACCGCGATTCCTAAGTTCATCAACTAGAGCCACCCATTCATTATTCAAACCTGTATGACCGGCTTCCATGGCTTCATGCAATAGTCTCATTCTATCAACCAATTTATTGATATCGTTGTAGTAAATCACATTTGTATTGTATAGATTTTTCATCAATCCTTTACCAGATGTTGAAGTATCTCCTTTACTCTTTTTACCATGTTGTTCAAGAAGTGATAAATCCATAAGTGATAAAGATTTTCTTTTCAGTGGTTGTCTTACCGCTGGTGCAGTACGTAATGTTGGCAATTTTCGTGGAGGAAACAACTTTTTTATAACGATGTTATATTTTGTTGCACGTGAACGATTAATCATTCCATCCTTTAAGTAGTTTCTTTTATGAGCGTTAGTATTTTGTAGAATCTCCTTAAAAACACTTAAATCTTTGGATGAATATCTTAGTGGTATGTTTTTAAAAATTAATTCATATAATCCTTTTGTTCCTTTATATCTATGCTCACCAATAATGATGTAATCGTCTTGTGTTATTTCAAGCTTTGAATCGCCAATCTTCAATTCATTCCCATCAATTCTTGCTCCGTATACGTGTGATCTACTCAAATTCGGGTTTGATTTCATGTCATGTAGCATTTTCATTATATATTTTCTTCCAAGAGGTCCATGTTGTAATATATCGCTACTCAATTGAGTTAAATTTGGAATAGATTGTTCAGCTTCAGGTATTGGCTGTTCTTCTTCCTTTTCAACAATTGGTTCTTCTTCTTTTGTTTCTTCTTGCTCACTAGCACTTGTATATGAATCATCATCTTCTTCTTTTTTTAATGCTTGTACTTCTTGTTTAGAAACTGGTAGTAAAACATCTCCTTCATAACGAGGTTTACCAATAGTTTCTGATATCTGTTTTAAAGGTTCCGTAATAGGTTTAAATGTAGTCTCTAGAAATTCTTCTCTTTCACTTAAACCCATCCTCAATGCACGATTCTTCATCCTAATAGAATCACTGAGTGATTTTATTTCTTTCAATAGTTTTTCTTGATTCACCATGTTTACACTGTGAAGTTCAACGTGTAACTAGATGTAGCATCGGTAGTTCAACGCATAAATACAAATTTATCTAACCCTATACGATATCTACCATTTTTAATATCTTCTTCCTTCATAATAACGAGAAAGCTATATTTCTCATTCCATGCTTTGCCACACATCTCTTTAAATTTTTCAAATGGCATATCCGCATTTACATGATCATTATATATATGCTTTAAATTTGTTTCATCTTGCTTGAAGATGATCAACATATTTGCATTGTCTCTTATAAGTTGTTTTGGAATTTTACTGTATGTTTGACCAATATAAATGCTATCAATATTATGATGTCTTCCCATAGCAAAATAATTCCTTATTGTGTCATGATTTTCACAAGAAACATCGTCAAATATAAAAATAGAAAATGGTTTTGCTTCATTTGGTTGCATAATTGTTTCACTGGCATTAAACTTGTAAAAATTCACTTCAGGTACACTTGCAAGTACTTTATCCAATAATTGATATTTTGGTTGTTGCAATGATTTTGAAAAAATGTATATATTATTAAAACGCAATCCTTTAGGATTAGTTATAAGGTTAAAAACAACATTAGTTTTTCCACAATTTGAAGGACCAGTTATTAGACATCTTATCGTATTTAGTAGTAATTCACCATGTTTTCCATGATTTAACTTATCATTGTCAACTGTCAATTCATCAATGTTATTGATATTAAATCGGTCTTTTTGTTGTACAATCTCCATCTTGTATAAAGGTTAAACACACAATGAGCTATTAAACAACTATACTAAGTCTTTTGAAGGAATCCAAGAGTCTTCACTTTTATCAAACCCTAACCACCGGACTTTAACCATATCCTTTTTCCTTTGTAAAATCTTCTCGACAAGATATACATCACCGACTGTTGATTTCAACAATTCGTGTCCGTAAAATCCACCTTGAAGTAATTCACCCTTGTTATCCTTTAATAAATAGGTTTCAGGTATAGTTGGTTGCACTTTATAAATTGTAAATACTTCATTAGTCCAATTTGGTAGATATCTTTTACTAAATACACCTTTGTATTTGCTTATACGAACTTTATCGTTGACCTTGAACTTCTTCGGTTGCAATTTTTCCAATTTCGGTGTTGTATTATTTTTAATGCGTTGTAATACAATTTTGGCATTAGCACTATTTACCTGGATGGGTTTCATTCCAATGGTACGATGATATTTGTTGTTATACTCTTTTATAAGTTGTGGTAATATGTCATACCACACGTATGATCCTCTTTTTGAAAATTGTTTATACATCGCACCTTTTAATGTTCTATTGAATCTTTCAATTATTGAAGCTTTAACTTCAGAATTTGTAGAATAATGATTTATTTGATATTTCTTCATCAAAGCTCCAAAGTCTTTATTAAAATATTCTTTTCCATCATCGGTCTGTAGATGTTTAATTTTAAATTTATTTCTTTGTATTGTGGTTTCCATAGCTTTTGTAACACTTTTACCAGTCTTATCCTTCATTGGTAAAGCGTCAGCTATTTTAGTAAAACAGTCTATAATTGTTAAAATATATTTAAATCCTTTATTTAATTTACTGTGCGGTATCATTTCAATGAGATCAGCTTGATAAAGATCATTCATTCCTTTAATGATTGTACTTCTTCTTGGAAATCTTCTTCTTGCTGGTTTATGTAGTTCATTTACAATCTTGTCCTTCACACTTTCCATCTTCAGATGTTGCTTGTACACTGCATGTAAAAATACTGATCCATAGAATGGTTTATTCTCATTTATATAGTTTGAATATAGGTCAAGGCCATTTCATATTAGTGTAAAAAAGAGGGAACATGGCATTGGGCTTGCCATGTCCCCTCTTCTTTACGAAAAGGAAAAAGGAAGAAGGTAGAGGACGAAGAATAGGTTTACTGGTCGATAGGGTTTAGAGAGTAGTGGCCGAATGGTAAAGTATTAATTTTATCTTCTAAAATATGGCGCTTGTCATCTTTGTAGCTTAATGCCCACTTTGTTTGTTTGACACTAAAAAGTTGATGATTATAACTTCTAATAGTGTTGAACGTTGCAGTTGTTTCAACATTTTCAAACAAACATCTTTTATAATGTTCAAACTGTACATTCTTCTTCAGGAAAGAAGTTTTTATTCCTTTGGCCTTCTTCGTGACTTGATGTTCGTTCCTCTCGTTTATGTACAGTTGAAATGAATACAGTTTGGACATTAATGCTACAATTTCCATCATCGGCACACCATTTGTTTCATCTTTAAATTTTCCCAATACTTTCTTATTTCTGTCATAGTCGTAATTTGGATGATCCTTAGGATAATCGGAAAAGTCGAAATCATCTTTATATATAAAGGTGCGTAGATCTTCATACATGTCATTTGTTTTAATCCAGTAAATTAGTGCATCCGTGTCCATATATGCAATACCAATGTTCTCTCTTCCATAATAGTTAACCATATTCTTATAATGAAACTCGTACATATGTGTTTTTGAAATATCCAAGATTGACATTCCAAGATACAAAGGACGATCCATTGTAACTGACTTCTTGTTCATGGAAATAACAACTAGATTTTCATTAATAATTATAGAAGAACCAAAGTTTGGTTGTTGCACCAATTTCTGTAATTTTACTGGATCAGTTACCAATTTGATATCCTTATGTTTCCTTTTGTTTTCCAAAGTCTTGCCAAATATTGCGTTATTCATTAATTTGAAAAAATCTTTTTGAAAACTTGATGTAGCGGTGGCTCTTCTTCTTGTGTTGTTGTCGATGTAAGGTTTTAACCAACAAGATTGAGAAAATTGTAGTACTCGATTAATTTTTGTAATTCTCAATCCTAAGTCTAAAGCTTGTTGTATCATCCAGTAGTGTCCAACATATCGAGACTTGTCGGTTAAAGTCATCATTAATTTTGGCCATCTTCCAGTAGGGGAAATTTCAGTCTTAGGAAGAAGTGGTAAATCATAATGTTGATCATGAAGATGTTCAGGATATTCAAAATTAACATCAAAAATGTAACCAGTTTCACCATGCTTCGGTATATCCATTATGTTTCCAATCGATTCTGGATCTATCCATTTAAAATTATCATATGGAAGGGGATTCGACATTGCCCATCCGTATAAGTTATTTGCATCAAAATAACCCAGGAATGTTGTTGGTTTTGATGCATCATAATCGGGCAGATACTTGTTGTTCGCCTTGAAATGTCGTGTAACGCTTTGCGTCAATCCCCCTCGAACTCCTGACTCTAACATCATAACCATATCTATATCAGTAAGAAGTTGTATTTTACAATTTGTTTCTTTCAACATAGCTTGCCATGCTAATCCAGGTGAAGTGTACGAATGAAGAGGGTCCAATCCATATGCTGCAAAACATGTATTTCTAAATTCTTCCATTATATCACATAGTAAAGTTACATCCAATTTAACATAAAAATCTGAATATTCTCCCAATGTTCTAAATCCTAAATCGTTCCATACTTTACATGCATGATCATAGTCCTCTTGAGATATGTCCATGTCATAAAGTTTACTTTTGAATTCTTCTTTAGCCGGAAGTGATGTTTCATTAAATCTTTCTAAACTGTCTATGTAATCATATGGAAACACACCTTTCCGAAGTACCAAATCCAGTTTGTCGTTATTTACAATCTTCTTTGTTTCGATGAAATCTTGTTTCCTTAAATTTTCTGAAAGTTTGGACAAACTCGACGGCATAAATCTGTAGGAGTCCAAGAATCTTAGTTTCATGTTTCCAACTTCTTTGGAAAAACTTATGAACTTTTCTGAAGTTTCAGCTAACACATCGATTTTACCGTCGTCTCTTCCTAGTTCAGGTATTATAAAATGAGCATCGTACCCACTGAGGTTATGCAGAACCACAGGAATAAATAGTGGTAAACGATAGCTTAAGTTGCATTTATTACAAGCAGCACCCCTGTAATAACCTGTGAGGTGATCGTGATCTTTAACTTTATAATTCTCAATAGTAAAATCATTTTTGCATAAGAAACATCGAGTTGCATTTTCATGTTGAATTTCTTCTTCTTCCTCCATCGGTTTCATTGGTACAATATTTGTATATAATCTTTGTGCATTTCCAGCTATTGAATATAAGTGATCAAGAAATATTTTTTCTACATTTTCACCACGATATACTAGAGGTTCTGAAGTTAATCCATATCTGTTTAAATGTTCTTCTGATAATGTTGATTTAACCATTAAACAAAAACTGTTTGGTTTGTGCATTTGATACTTGACACTTTTTCTAGCTTCACAATTTTCATCTTCAACAGGAACAAGTGTTGATTCAAAGTCCGCATACACAACTAGAGGAATACGGTACTGATGATGAACCTTTTCAAATGTAACAAATGCTCTGCTTTCCGAAGGTAAAATAATCTTTGCTTCATAATTATTGTTACATAATCTTTTGTGCTCTTGTAACCATTCTCTTGAGTGTAGCCCATCTCGTTTAAAATTGAAACATCTCTTGCAAATTAACTTTCTGTGTCGATCTTTAGAAAGCTGCTTATTAACAAGACGATCAAATTGCTTTATGTACACATAGTGAGACACATCTCCTCGCGTTAGTAGTAGTAAATCCGTATGATCTGGTAGCTCTTCTTTTGCAATACGTAAAGGATACACTTTGTTTGAACTATCTAATGCAAAAACATTGATAGACGTACCAGGATTTTTCTTCTCAAATTTTGATATATCTTTCAGTGATACAGGATAAGTGATTCCTTGAAAATTGTATCTAAATCTTTGATTTTCATATTCTTGGTTAGGTCTATTCACATGAAGTGGTGGTACAAATTTAGCTGTCATTGCATAACGAAAACATTCATTGTCTTCATTTTTAACATTAACACAAGATTTTGTATTTTCAATTCTTTTTGGTAAAGGAATGTAACTAGATCCCATTAGTCCATATCCATGTTTGTGAACTCTTATATCTAATACTTCAATACTTGTAAGACTCCATCCGGATCCTCTTCCTTCGTGTTCCTGAATTTTTGTTAATATTTCTTCTATACAATTTTCTATTATTGAATCAATGTTTGAACTTTCCATAATGGTTCGGTTTTTTGTTATGAATCCTCTTGGTGATAATTCTTCTTGTACATTTATAAACATAGCTTCTAGTAGTAAACCAAATTTAAGAAAGTTTAATCTTTTCAATTCTTCTTTTAAAATTTTACTTACGATTGGTTTTGCTTCTCTAATAAATTCTTCTAGCTTCAAGTTTTCATTTTGAATCTTATGATGCATTACTACTTTACCGGGTAATGCAAATACTTGTAGATTCGGTAAAGTAGTTGAAGATGTTGCTGTTATTTCATCTTGTTCTTCTTGTTTTTCTTGTTCTTGTTCTTGTTCTTGTTCTTCTTGTTGTTCTTGTTCTTGTTGTTCTTGTTTTTCTTCTGGGTTGTTGTGAATTAGTTCTTTATGACAGTCTAATAGAATTTCATCGTGAAACGATTCCGAACATTTATCGCAACGATACATGTTGAGATGTTTACTCTTCGAAATTTTGCCAAGAAATGAAATGGGCTCTCGCGTTCCTCCTTTTATAACGGTCCCCCACCACTATTTCATCTTCTTCACTATACAAGGAAATCAAACTTTTTAAATAAAAATATTAACCTTCTACAAACTAATTGTTCATTCGTGTTCTTTATTCCCATTGGAGTTTTAGTATATACTTCTTTATATTCAAGCTTTAACTAACTTTCCCCCACCCAACTAATTTTAGTTACTTTTAAAACCAAACACCTGCCCTCCAAACATCTATTAGGACA
The DNA here is from genome assembly GCA_030545055.2 of Neoaliturus tenellus. Taxonomy (NCBI): domain Eukaryota; kingdom Metazoa; phylum Arthropoda; class Insecta; order Hemiptera; family Cicadellidae; genus Neoaliturus; species Neoaliturus tenellus. The sequence continues at coordinate 66,232,874 of CM061532.1, forward strand.
GATGTTATGGGACAGATGTTGAAAGAACAAATGTTAGGGTAGAAATGGTTAGAGCATCAGGCACAAATTTGCACATAAATTAACTAGAGTTGAACTAAAAATTCGCATAAATTAAAAGTTAGTTCAAAACTAAAATTCGACAGTGTTAAGAAACTCTAACATTTGAACAAGAATAAACATTAGTTCAAAACTGAAATTCAACAGTGTTAACCAAATTCTAACAGTCGAACAAATAGGTCAAGGTAATCCAATTTTAACGTGAGAACGAGGAATAGAGCACTAAGTGGCATGTTAGTCCATTACCACAAAGTGATCTATTCCTCGCTCTCTATTCTACATCTACTTTTTTCAGTTTACTTATTTATATTAAAATGTTCAAATTTTACTATGTAGAATGTCCATTCTTTCTCTTCAACTCTTCGATTGTTTTTAGCAATTGTAACAAATATTCGTTAGTTTTCACCAAAGTCTTTAGTTTGCTACATCCAATTTCAATGGAAGGTATTATAAGTTGTAATTTTATAAGTTCAATCTTTTCTTTTTTGCGAATTTCTTTCTTTATTATATTATTCCTTATTTTTGCTGCAGATTTAAACTCCATGTTGTTTCTGCTAAAGCCACAATAATAATAAAAGTCTCTTCAAACAACCTGCATTTATACACATTCCCCCACCACTTTATAATCCCCACTCCTTTCCCCCTCTTCTTTATATGTGGAAGGAAGTATTATAATTAGATTCCTAATATTTCTTTTCCTTTTTCACTACATGGGGGGAAGGGTAATTTGTTATTACACTAGTTGTGCAAGAAAATAGCCGCCAGTGTCCACACCTTGTTCATAGCACTCCATCATAGATTGTGCCCACTGCAACATGCGGTCTCTGTCATTTGGTGTGACAAGGAAAGAATGACTATCACCATACAATATAAAAGAGTCAATTCGTACATAACATCCTAAATTTAACCATTTATTAGCTTCAACTATAAACTTTTCTATTGTATCAAATAAAAATTGTGGATCAATTGCTATAACCTTACGTTCTTCACTAAGTTCAACAGTATAATCATCATCATCCTCACTATCATTATTTAAAATGTCTTCAGGTTGTAGAAAAACATCGGAAATTTTGGAAGAATTAATATGGTCATTCACATGAGGAGGCATTTTGAAGTAGGTAATATTGTAAACAGCAGAGACGAAACAACAAGAGCGGCGTGTAGAAGCAAAATGAAGGAGTGACCAACGCTCGCTCCGCTTTTATAACAGTATGCAAATGAGGGGTAAGAGCTGACCTTAACCGGTCATCGACCCAAAGGAGTGGGGGAAGTACTTTTCTTACTACTCAAATGGAAGTAGGTTAGTAGGTCACGGGACTTAGAGTGTTAAAAAATAATGGGGGAGAAACACAACGCTATAACGCATTGTGTTTCTCCCCCATTATTTTTTTAGCAACAATTTGGAAAAAACTAAGTGAATTTACTGTTTACGCCCCCACCTTGTAATACGATCCTTTTTATCCCTGAGGAGAAAGTCTTGAGAATCTAAAGTGTTAAATCTCTTCTCTTTACACAAATTCTCACAAACTCTAATTTTATATTTTAAGCCGTTACATTTTGCCAAAATGTGTTGGTGGTCAACAACACTTAGAAAAAAATATTTCAAACCTTTCTTAAGCCTCTCTCCTCTGACGGATATTATTTTAGGATCGTCTTCAACGGTGGGGATTTCTGTCAGTTGTGGTTCAGAAATATGTTTCACGATATGTACACGGCAAAAACTTTCATTTTTAACACATTTCCTCCCACAAGCTGATCCTTTCTTAATTCCCCTAGTGAGCACTTCAGGGCAAGTAGTGGGACGGCTAAATGCCCTACGACGCTCTTCTTGTAATAATTGAAATTGCTCTGAAGGAGCAGGCTTAGGAGCAGGTTTGGGAGTAGGCTTAGTGGATTTAGTTTTATGATAGGTGTGGTCTTCAGGCATAGTAAGTGGTGGGGTAGGAGGCAATGGTGACAGTGGAATGATAGGTGTACTAAGACTATGAAGCAAAGTTTCAAATGAAGGGGTATTAAGACGGGGAGCTGGCTTCTGTGGAGGCGGCATGATGGTTGATGGCGGTGTGGAGTCGTTTGAAAGCGAAGTAGAAGGCGAAGGCGGTGAAAAAATGCTTCGAAGTTTAGAAGTCTTGATAGGCGGAAGAATAGTGCCAGAAGTTGAAGGTTGGGATCCAAGTTGCTTCTTGTACCAGTCAGGAGGATTTTTCAGACGAAGAGTTTTCTTTGGTGCAGTAACAGCCGTAGTAGAAGTTGAAGTAGAAGTTAAAGTAGAAGTTGTAGTTGGCAGAGATGACATGGTTGTGGCTCCAAGTTCGCAGCGTAACGTCTGGAATCAGAATGAAATGTTAGCCGCAGTCGGTGCGTCTTTTATAACAATATGCAAATGAGAGGGGTAGCAGCTGGCCAAGACTGATTATTGACCTGGGAGGTGGGGGAAAAGGGAAAAGAGAAGGTATTTATTTAAAATAATTCGCATAACTTTTGACTAAAATAAGATAACCAAATTCTTCTTTTACCAAAATGTTTGTCTTACATAGACCTTTTCAATGATGTATCGCTTGTCCAAATCCGTCAATCCGTTATCAAGCTATAGCCATTTTAATTTTTCAGGTCATGACCGGTCGTTCACCCGGAGTAGTGGGGGAAGGAGTGGGGGAAGGAGTGGGGGTAGGAGTGGGGGAAGGGGGGGGGAATCGACTCCATTTTTTCGGGGGGGGGAGGGGGGGGAAATCGACTCCATTTTTTCGGGGGGGGGAGGGGGGGGGGTCATTGACCCTTCCAAAAGTGGGTCAAGGTCATTCAAGATTTATAATGATCCAAGGTGATGGGAACAGTAATACTGTTCCCACCACCCTGTTTGCCTAACGGTTCCCACTCCCAACCCACTAGTTACGTTCTGCAAGGGACATCGACGCAATTTTGTTTGGACCGTCCGGGTCTACCGTAACGGTCCGGTCCGGGTCTACCGTAACCATGAATTCCAAGGGAAACTGGAACACCTAATGCAGAAACGCAACTCTAACCCCACCCAAACTAATCCCACCCATTATATTCCTAAACAAAAATGCAAAAACCTAGTCCGCATTTTGCGGATGTCCCACCCCTTCTAAGTGAAGTTCAACTGAACTTCTGAATTTACATTTAATCTACCCCCTAACATCTAGCTGTAAGGCAAAACAACATTAATTAGTATTACCAACACTTAAAACTAACAACACATCATTATTAAAAAACCAAATAATTCAACACAACCAAATACCATCATTATTCTTAAAATTAATACACCTTAATGCTAAATACCTCTTAAAATTAATACACCTTAATGCTAAACCCAACTTATAACTAACATCGCAATGCGCAAATTATTTCTTAAATTTAATACAACTTAAAACTAAACACACACACACATACTACATTGCATTAAAAAACGCAACGTAGTAGAAGAAGTTCAAATATATATAGGCCTACTATATATTTGAAACCTCTTGCTGAGTCGCCAACAACCTTTCGCTATGAAAGTTTGTTGACGACTGACGCTAAGATCAGGCTCGTATCGCTCCTCGGATTCTCGAGTAGGGGGGGAAGTTGTTTCACTACAGTACAGTGTTCAATCCAGTCCAATTCGCAGCAGTGTAAAAGGAAGGCAAAGGAGTGGGGAGCGGCGCATGCGCAACAACACAAAACCAAGGTTTGAGGTTAGAATTATCCATGTGCAGTAGCGCTAAAGTGAGTAATACAGGACTAGGCGCATGCGCATAGCATGGACTGATTCCGGTCCGGAGAACTCGTTGTATGCGCAGCAGGTTTGAGGTTAGAATTATCCATGGCAGCTGCCATGTTTGGTCTGGTTTCACCACATAGAGTCAGCAACCGGTGGTGACCGGTCATTGGCCTAGAAGGAGTAGGGAAAGGTGGTGACCGGCCATTGACCCAGAGGAGTAGGGGAAGGAGTGGGGGAAGAGGGGGGGGGCTCCATTTTTTCGGGGGGGGGAGGGGGGGGGGAGGGGGGGGGGTCATTGACCTTTCCGGTCGGTCATTGACCCCAAGGAGTAGGGATAGACACAGAACCCTACTTCTCTTACTACTCAGGTGAAAGTCGGTCAACCAGTCATTTGCTTGCCATCTGCCGCCATCTGGCTGGAGTTATTGCCTCTATAAAGGTGGGTAGTTTATCGCGCTACAAACATTCATTGCCTCGCATCCGCTCGGTCATCATCTCTCGTTAGTTTTATGTTATGACTACTTCACTTACTAGGTTTGAGGTTAGAATTATCCATGGAATAGCCTTCGTAAATTCTAACCTATAAAATTACTACTCTGGCGTTCTGTTTCAATTTCTTTTACACTTCATTTTATATCTCAGTCTTCTTTTAACTTCTGAACTTAACACATCGGTTATAATGACTGCACAATGTTTAAAATTAAAGCTTTTGCGAACACAACACATATTACGAAGTACTTCTAAACCTTCAATTTCAAAGTGTAGAACTAATTTAAATAGAGTTAGGAAGAAGTACAGTTTTAACCCATTATACTCAAAGACTTCGCAGGTTAATGTTGATGATAATGTTATTTACAACATTTTGCATTCTATGTTACAATTCAACAACTTTGAACTTGTTACACCTATCGACTGTGTTCAACAAGTTTTTTTATTTTACCCCTACTATTCCTCATATAAGCGCTGTCACCACAATTCCTACTTCATGCTCCTCTATTCTCTTCAGCTAAGCTAAAGTTTGAGGTTAGAATTATCCATGGCGGCCGCCATGTCTAGTTCAGTTTCACCACATACAGTCGGCGACCGGTTATTGGTCTAAAGGAGTGGGGGAAGGGGTGGTGGGGAGAAGGTTGCCATTTTATAAGCCCTCTCCCTAGGCGGCGCTTCTCATTCAATCGCCAACTTTCAAACAATAAACACCTCTCCCATGGCACGAATGAATTATCCCACTATCACCAACTAGTTCAACTTTGAACTATTTCTGGTGGTAGTTGGGTAGGCTTTTTTAAAACTTACTCTGGATGACCTTGACATACTTTCCAGGCCCCCAGTTATAACTGTTGAATTTCAGTTTTCATCTTACTCTTAATTTTTGTTCAACTTTTAGAGTTTAGTTAACACAGTTGAATTTTACTTTTCAACTAACTCTTAATTCATGCCCAATTCTACTTCAAATTCAGGGCATATGCTCTCGCCATCTGCACCCTGCAGCTGCCCTGGCAGCTGACACCATCTGACCCCTGCAGCTGCCCTGGCAGCTGACGTCACTTCCGGTTTAGAAGTGGCTTTTTCCCACTACTCCCAGTTCATGCTTGGACAGTTATGTTAAAGGTAAAAGTTTCAGGCTTAATGGATATGAACACTAGCTCCATGTAATTCTTATGGGAAAAAGCAAAACTTCCGCCGCCATTATTACCCAGTCCACTAGGATTACGGGTACACATTAAAATATAAAGTAGTCTTAAAATTATGTGTAGAATCTAAAAATACCATAAAAAGTGGGGGTTCGTATATAAAATTAATGACTTCCTTGGGTAGGATACTTCTGGTACACCCCGTACATTGAAATTATTATCTATGGATAGAGCGCAACCTGTTTGCCTGTAATGACACAATTTTGTGAAAAATTAACTGTGTGGATTTCAAAAGGGGTGTACGGGTGGTCTAAGACACCCAGTAGGTATATCTGTTTGTTTATACATATATATATATATATATATATATATATATATATATATATATATATATATATATATATATATATATATATATATATGTGTATTTTTTTATTAATCAGTTTCGTCTTACATACACCTTGGTCTAAGTCCCTTTTCAAATTCAACAAAAATTTTTAATGCTATATCGATTAGTTTATAAATGTGAAAGTTTGGCTGTCTCCGAGTATTTCCTCCTTACTATAGATATATTTAAAATACCTTTGTCATCCAATTAAGTTGTTATTTGTGAAAATGCAAATAGTAATTTTTTTATAACTAAAAACATTACTATATTTGTATATTACTGCGATTGGTTATCTATTCAATATGACATTAATATGAAGGGCTCCGCCTGGAGGCCACACAAATCTTTGGTGCATTTTCGGTGGACTCGGTCTGCCAAAAGATTTTGGAGGATGAGGGCAACTGGGATTGTTTGTCACAGTTCGTCCGGGGCATCCTCCTGGAAAAGAAAACCGATCTGGACCGCGAAGTGGCCCAGATCCCTTGATCGAGCGGCTGGATAAGGAGCGAGCCCCACGGGCGTAAGCCAAATTTAGGCCTAGCCTGACGTAATGTGATAAACAATTCCAGGTTAGATTCCTAAAGAGTAGAGGAGGTTTTTTAGTGGGTAAACCCGTTTTTTAGGGGAGCCCCACACTACAGGCTGGCCACCTGTGTGCGTAATGCATTTTTCCGCCTCTCCCTCAAAAAAAAAAAGAAGACATTAATTGCATTTACATAAATAGTTCTATATTGTTATTCACCATGGCAGTGTTTATACACAGTCAGTGTACAGTTCATGTTGGATTAACCCCACGTCACCTGAGCAGCAACTCTGAGGATAATCAGTCTAATGGGGTGTGAGGCCCTCGTTAATCTATTAACCAATCAATCAATCAACATTTTGTGACACCGACGAGTTTTTGGGTAAACTTCAATTTCCTACTTCAGTTCAAATATGGCAAGACAATATATCTTCTTCTTAGTTTCAATGATTAGTCAGCAAGGTGTTTATTAGTATTATAATTAATATTATTAACAAGAATAAAATAAAAAGTATCCCAACTGTAGGCCTACAATAAAGTTATTAGGACCACCTTCTTGAGATCTGCAGAATGCTACAAGTATTTTAGAGGTTTTAACTACCTCTATTGTTCAAGAATGAGTTCCAAACAAAATCATATGTAATAGGGAGAAAGCTCTTAGCACCTTAAAACATCTGTGCGACCTTAGGATTTTATCCCATAGCCCCAGTCTTGTTACTATCTAAGTCAACCTGTTGTTAGATAGTATCTCGTTAATTAACTGACCAGTGACAAATGGCAACTGTTTCCAGTATTTAACCTTTAAAAGCTTACAAACGTTTCTCGGGATCGAACCGGCAACCTTTGGATTCAGAGGCAAGCACTATAACCACTCCTCTACCCAGCCAGTTTTCATAAAAACAACGATTTGGTAAATTATATGAAAATCTGTATTGGATAAATTGGGAAAAAATAAATTGGCATGATCTTACCTCCTCTATGCAAGTTTTCGTAAATAGATTCTCCAACAGAGTCCAAGAAAGTTTGAGAGCTACTCTTATGGTAAAATTTTTGTAAAATTCGTAACGCGAACGTTTTAATCAGCTGAATTAGAGAGTTTATTATGTTCACCACAGATTACAACACTTAAATTCTTAAGCACTGACTTATTCATTTTATAATTTCAATTTCCAACTTTTCGGTAAGAAGAAGGCAGTGCGTACAGTTAACTGAATTAATTATCATTAATTTAAGTATTAATGCAATTTATGCCTCTTATTATAGAACGATTACGTCATATAACTGTTCACAAATACCAGAATTATCTTGCAGACCAGTTTTAGTTCTTAGATGTGTTTTATGTACAGGAAGTAACAAAAACCGCATTTCATTAAACAAATTAGTTTTCAATAATAGCAATATACGAGCAATGTATACTTTATATAAAATGGGTACAATAATTTAATGGCATATAGTCCTATTATTGAATTAGAAAAAAGTTATTTGTTTTCCATCTTCGTCCCTTTGCAATATGCTCCATTCAATATCGCATTTTAACAAAGGTATTTACTGCAGTACAATGAAAAGCTTTTTATATCTTTTTTTCCCATGCGTTATTACCTTAATATTTTTCTTCCTGTGTTTAATTTCGTACAGGACGAAAGGTTTCAACATGTATACCACAAAATGCAACTCTGATGGAGTATTTCAAAAGCTTACATAAACTCTCTATCTATGTGGGATTTATTGTGAACACCCGGGATGAATACATTACAATACTTAGTAACCGGCTTATTTTGGATGGATAAGTAAACATTAGTTAAGGCACATTCTTGTCTACGTATCGTTTTATATCATCGACCCCATTGTGCAAAATAGTATTTTATAGTAATACTAATGAATGTGCTATGTCCTCATGTTAAATAACTACCACCACCACCATTTTACTTACCAAGAGGTGAAGCTATTTTTCAACTGTTTGTATTCATACCCATCTTTTTAGTATAATACTTCATAATAGAAGTATTAATTTAACTATGCTAAATTTGTCAAAATAATAAAACTTGTAAGAGTAAAAATTGTAAATATTAACAACAGAGCCCACTGAGGTTAAATACAACGGTCTCTAAAAAGATAGTTATACTGTACATGCTTTATTTCCTTTGAAATGCATTAAAGCTAATTTGATTTATTTTCTATGATAACTAACGTTTAAATTTGCATTTTTTCTGATTAACCTAGACAAACATAAATGTAAGCAATCACATTATTGGTAACCTAGGGAACGTGGTTGGTTACCATGGATATGGTTTTCTGGATCTCTTACACAATGCTGCAAAAATGAGTCATTACTCCCACCACAAGAAGGGGTTGATTCGGTAAGTAAAATAATTTAAACAAACAAAAATGCAATGATAACGATGTCAGCTGACTGCGTGGCGGCGGTGGCAACTAACCAGCTGGCTTTTAGCCCCATTGGTAGTTAGCGATCAAGATGTCCTTGTTTATATCTATAGTGGTAACTGAGGAAAAAATCAAGGAATCGAACCAAGGAAAATGGATTATTACTATTAAGAATTATTTAAATTTACCGAGCAAATGCTTGCCCTCCGGTATTGTAAATTACTTGAGGATAAACGATATTGCATCTATGAAGATTTAGGTCAAACAAATTTTGGTGATTGTAACCTTAATGGTTCATTATCAAGTTTAAAAAGTAGTGAAATATATCAAAAGTTTCTTTTTCTATTGTACAGCCCGAAAGCCTGTGCGTAATCAACAAGGCCACAACCAGCGCCACCTAGATAGCATTGTTGGCACTATCTATTGTATCATATTGTGCCATCGAAGCCACGGGGAAACAATTATATCAATGGCTTGTGTCAATGTAGTGGAAACACCGATATTATATTAGAAATATTTTTATAGTAAAACACAAACATAACTGTAACCTCCTCTCTGTAAGCTATTTTTTATTTATATATTTATATAGTTTAAACAAATATTAATTTATTAGACTGATGTTGATTCTGTTCACCCCTGTGACCTTTTAAACCGCATAGGTCAACGAGTGGTCATTCCTTCAAAGAGTAAGGAAACATTAGTTTAAACTCAGGCTACCTGACTTACATGTGAAGTAAAATAAATGTTGCACTCTTCGTACCATACAATTACGGATGGTTTTAATCAAACACTTTTAATTGAACTGATTTACAGTTTGAAGCGTCACAGATTCAATTAATATTCCAACAACCAGAAAAATACTTAACAGACTTTATATTTTTTCCCACTGAATCTGAAATATTCCACTTACACGTTAAATGGTTTTGCAAGTTTTTTCCCTAAGTTACAAATAATTTAAATTAGCATTTTTACTGCCATTCTAAATTACAAAAATGCCTATGTTAATCTTACATTAAGAGAGAATTAACAATAAACTCTCACACAACAATTGTTTTCGTCGCATTCTGTGACAAGCTGCATTCTGTTTCTTAATTTTCTTCTTTAAGTAGTGTATGAAACCTATTCTATATTTACATACAACCCTAAGCTTTTTGTCTCAAATACAGGACTCAATGTGGCTACTTCTTTCACCATTTTCAAGTGTATGTGTAGACATTGTAAACCCAGGTTTCAACACATTTACTTCTAACACCATTTCGAATATTTTTTTTAAGTGATGAATTGTAGTTATTTCTAACAACTTTATCAACAAGTAAATGAAAATAAGAAGGGCCGCTCCGTATTGGTGAGCCATGGAAGTAGGCCTAAATAAAATATGTCAAATGGTTTTCCCATATTCATGACAAGCTTATGGCCTTCCTGTCGGACGTGCGTTTTATTGAAATACAACTCACAGCCTACTTTCCAAAGATAGTTCATATAAGGTGACATTGCTCTGACAATAAAAAAATATTTTAAAAAACTTAGGCATACAGTTAGAAATCAAATGCAGTGAATATGTTTTTTCCATTTTATGGTGTAAAATAAAACAAGTCTCAGTTATCAAATTATGCAAACTTAAGGATCGAAAAAAGTTTATTAGAGTTTTATTAAGGAAATATTTTTAACTAAACAACATTGTGAGGTAGCATAGATGAGAGAGCGTGAAAGAAAGAGCAAAAAAAACAACAGTCTGTTTACTATGACAAAAGCCGTTTATTTATTTATAATATTGGCTTTATATATAACCTGCAAATATTTTTTGTGATGTTGATGTTTTTGGTTTATTTACCCACACAGCACAAATTGGTCTCAGTAATATCCCATATATATTTCATTGGAATGTAGTGATGTTTCAGAGACATCAACATTTCGTTGCGAAATATGTTTGCTACATAACCGATATATCAAAAACATGTTAAAATGTCAGTCCTCGAAATATCGACGATGTAATGTAGCAGTTAGAAGACAAATTCACATTTCAGTAACATTTCAATGCAATATAACTGGAATATAACATGTAATGTTACTGGCATATTTCTGTGACATTGCAAAATGTGTTTGCTACATAACCGATATATCAAAAACATGTTAAAATGTCAGTCCTCGCAATATCGACAATTTAATGTATCAGTTAGAAAAGAAATCCATGTTTCAGCAACATTACAATGCAATATAACTGGAATATAACATGTATTGTTACTGGCATATTTCTGTGACATTGCAAAATGTGTTTGCTACATAACCGATATATCAAAAACATGTTAAAATGTCAGTCCTCGCAATATCGACAATGTAATGTAGCAGTTAGAAGACAAATTCACATTTCAGTAACATTACAATGCAATATAACTGGAATATAACATGTATTGTTACTGGCATATTTCTGTGACATTGCAAAATGTGTTTGCTAGATAACCGTTGTATCTAAAGCATGTTAAAATGTCAGTCCTTGCAATATCAACAAGTAATGTATCAATTATATGACAAATTCACATTTCAGTATACAATGCAATATAACAGGAATATAATATGTAATGTAACTAGCAAATTTCTGTGTCATTGCAAAATGTGTTTACTACATAGCCAATATACAGGGTAATTTACTAAGAACTGCAGAAATTTCGGGAGCTGATTTTATACATGAAAATAAACAAAAAAAGGCCATATGTCCTAAAATCCTTCGTTTAGCCGCTAGCCCCCATTTGGTTTTTACAGGTAATAATTTTTATATCTGTAACTGATTGATATATTTACTTCGTATTTGGCATGGACATTTTATCCCAACAAAGGTAATTTTCAGAAAAATTATTATTTTCCAATTTGTATTTTCAAAATGGCGGCCAATTAAACTAAAATTTCTCAAAAACAAGAAATTTTATCAAAATTTTATAAGAGACAAAAAGTTGACAAATTAAATTATCTGAACAATGGTAACAAGTTTTTAAGATTTGATAACAAATAACGGAGTTATTGAGATTTTTATGCAAAAAATATAGATTTTGCATTATAATTAATGAAAATTTAGGTGATTATAATAGAAAAATCTTAATAACTCCGTTATTTGTTGTCAAATCTTTACAAACTTGGTATCATTGTTTAGGTAATTCAATTTGTCAATTTATGTCTTTTATATAATTTTGATAAAATTTGCCGTTTTTGAGAAATTTAAGTTTAAAATTTTAAAATAGCCGCCATTTTGAAAATACACATCGGAAAATAACAATTTTTGCTGAAAATTGCCATTATTGTGATAAAGGTCCATGCCAAATAATAAGTAAATTCATTAATTCGTTACGGAGATAAAAATTATTATGTGTAAAAAACAAAATGGCGGCTCATGGCTAAACAAAGGATTTTTGGACATATGTTTATACGACCTTTTTTGTTTATTTTCTTGTGTAGAATCAACGCTCCAAAATTTCTGCACTTTGACGTGAATCAACCTGTATGAAAAACATGTTTAAATGTTAGTCCTTGCAATATTAACAATGCAATATATCAGTTACAAGACAATGCCACATTACAGTAAAATGACAATGCGATATAACCAAAATATAACATATGTATTATAAATTTTAAATTACTGTGGTATTACAATGTGTCTTAAATTTAACAGTGACTTAAAAAACCCATTTAAATGTCAGTCCTTCAAATTTCAACATTGTTTTGGATGTCTGCTATGTTACAACAATTTACATTAGGCCTATAGTATTTATGATGACAGTAAAAATGTAGCCCATTACTTTTTAATTAAAATAATAATAAATAAGCTGTGTATCCTTGAAAGATTTTCATCACATTGTGACATTTTTCAGCAACTAGGCAATTATTAAACAAATAAAACTCTAACTTAATACAATTTAGATAAACAAAAATTAAATAATCGTAGACCTATGTTAAAATAGTTCTCTAATGAAATTAATTTAATTGGAGCAGCACTTAAGAAATCATCTATAGTTGAATTTTTTTACTAGAAGCGGTCAAGATTAGCCGGACTATTTTTTGACGCTGAACTTAATTTATTCTTAGCATACTGTGTGTATTGTCAATCATGGAATATATTTGTTTGCCATCAAAACATAAAAACAAATGTGCATTAAGAGTTAGTTTTTTTGTTTTTACTGAATCTCAATATTTGACATGTAGAAACACACATTATTATAAAACGAACAAAATACGTTCAGCATCAAAGATAGTCTACCCATAGTTACAAAAATTAAACAATACTTTATAAATAGGATAGAAAAAATACAAAATGTAAAAATTACAGATGATTCCTAAAGTGCTAATATGATTTAATTAATTTCCTGAAGAAAAATTTTACCTACATATTCTTTTTTTTAATTAAATTCTCTTAAGAAAGGTTTATTTTTAGTTTCATTTTATTTGATTGAAGATGGTCTTAGTGCCGAAACATGTCACAATATGATAAAATATTTAACAAAGATACTCAGTTTAATTATTAATATTTTTATATTAAATATCAGTCCTTCAATATGTATTAATAATATTTAATTATTTATTATTTACCCTAATGTATTCATAGAAATGTGAAATAGCCTAACTAAAAAAATAATATTTAACATTACTTTTACCACTTAAGAATTAAAAATTTTATTCCATATTGAAAAAAGTAAAAACTGGAAATGATAAAGAACATTTTAGAGTCAATAAATTTTATTTATTATTTTATAGCTATAAAATTGTATAGAACTGTATGCAAACTTATTATTTGAAATCAATACTGTAAATAATTATAAACTATGAAATTATGTAAATGATGGTAAAATCAAGCGATAGCCACTCGCTTCTCTCGATGGCATCAGCTGATGAGTTGCTATCCACGTCACTGGCTGCTTCCAATTTTCTGAAAAATTAAAAACACTTTGATGATCAGGTGCTCTATTTTATTTACCGGGTGTCCTAGACCACCCGTACAACTCTTTTAGAATCTACACACCTAATTATTCATAAAAATTGTGCTATTATAGGTAAACCGGTTGTGCTCTATCCTTTGATGATAATTTCAATGTAAAATTTTATGCAAGTTTGATCCATGTTATTCTTATGGGAAAAAACAAATCTTCCACCGCCATTATCACCCAAACCGTTAGGATTACAGGTACACATTAAATTGTAAAGTAGGAAAAAAACAAATCTTCCTTCGACCGCAATTATCACCCAAACTGTTAGGATTACGGGTACACATTATATTATTGTAAAGTAGTCTTAAAATTATGTCTAGAATCCAAAAATATCATAAAAGTGGGGGTTCGTATTTAAATTAATCCGGTCTGGATAGGTTACTTCTGGTACACCCTAAACAATGAAATTATCATCAATGGATAGAGCGCAACTTGTTTACCTATAATGGCACAATTTGTTTTTGTAAAAAAATAATTGTTTGGATTTTAAAAGAGGTGTACGGGTGGTCTGGGACACCCGGTATAAGAAAAAGTTATGTGTTAGTTACACTACTTATATCTCAAGAACGGCTGAACTGATATGGCTGAAAATTGGTGGGAAGGTAGGCCTAGCTCAGAACCAGGAGGAACATAAAGGATACTTTTTTATCCATATTCGTCCATACGGCTTGGCCCCACACGCCTTCAAAGTAACCATGTTATTCTTATGGAAGCAACATTTTTGCAATGGAAGTAGTGTGTTTTGGTTACTTCTGGACCGGAAGTCGTGCCATCTGCCCGAGCAGCTGCTCGAGCAGATGGCGTCAGATGCTGGGGTGCAGATGGCGAGAGCATATGCCCTGAATTTGAAGTAGAATTGGGCATGAATTAAGAGTTAATTTAAAACTGAAATTTAACAGTTATAACTGGGGCTTGGAAAGTATGTCAAGGTCATCCAGAGTAAGTTTTAAAAAAGCCTATCCAACTACCACCAGAAATAGTTGAAAGTTGAACTAGTTGGTGATAGTGGGATAAGTTGAAGTAACTTTTAAATTTTATTTGTGAACATACAATTAATGTGCAACAGCAGAGTTTAAACAAGTTGAACTTTTGTGATGAACTACAGAGTTGTAAATGCAAACACCAACGACGATGAGAAGGTAAACGCAGAGTCCCCAGATGATGTATTTGAAAAGCTTGAACAAACGTAACATTTCGAATTGGTTTTCCCGTTCCATTTCCAATCGTTTAATTTCCAATTTCAATTTATCGTCTTCCATTGTAGTTATGAAGGGAACTTCATCCATCATATCCATCATGATTGTGTTAGTGTTTGAAATTTTAAAACAAGTGATGTTGATAGTTCAGAAGTCGAAGACGGAATGAGAAGTGAAAGGGAGAAATGTTAGTTAAATAAAGAAGTGGTGGGGGGAAGGATGAATTACAAAGAAGTGGTGGGGGAAAGACGTTGCTCTTCATTATTACCATCAGTAGTGTCAGATGGTGCAGGAGTTAGATTTAGTAAACTGTCTTCGTCCAAACTTTCAACCTTATCACAAATAGGACAATCGTATGTTATTTCCAAATTCATTTTGATGGTTGTAAAATTATCTACAAGTTCTTGTAAAATATTAAAAATGTCTTGTAACTCTTCTTTAGAGTTTATTTCAAAACTAGAATTCATTCGGGCCAATGGAGAGTTGTTCATTATTGGAGAGTCGGTGATGGAATGAGGATCGGCGCATAGGGAGGGGGCTTATATAATGGTGACCTTGAGCAGGCGTCTAGGGAGGGGGGCTGTCTAGGGAGGGGGCTTTTATATGGGGAACCTTGAGCTTATGATTGAATAAAATGTTTAGTTCTTCTTCTTCGTCTTTTAATTCAATTATTTGAACCGAAGTAGTTGTTTCATCCTCTTCACTCGATGAAGAAAACAATTCACCAGGATTTAAATATTGAACTACAATTCTGAACCATCTTATAGGATATTCGTCAATGATAGAAAGTAAGTTTTGAAACAATTCTTCCATCTCCTCCCTGTCAGTTATTATATGTTCAAACTTGATAAATTTGTTTTCCATGTTGTTAGTTAGAGTGTTGGAAGTGGAATGATTTAATATTATATAAAAATTAGAACTAGTGGTGGGGGAAATCTCAAGGTCATCCAAATGAAGTTTTAAAAAAGAGTGTAAAACTGAAATTACACATTTGATGGTTCTACAGGATCGGAATACCAATCTGACCTGTATTTACATCTTTTTATCATATGTGTACAAAAATCATCTTGATGAGAATTGGTGCGTTGACAATGAGCAAGATCGAGAGGGTGAAATTTGAAACATCTTTGAGGACAACATGTATGAAAATATCTTGATTTGTAAAGTTTCAAAGTTCGCAATTCCGGTGGCGGTAGTTGTTTTGTTTTGCATTTGCAGTAACAAGATCCGAAGAATTCGCATTTAGTACAAGCTAACCCATCCACCATCATTGGTCCTAAATCTGTACACTGTTGTTCACAACAGTAACGAGGTTTGTACTTGTATTTTTGCTCTTCCATGTTGACGCTGCGGAGTCCAGTGAAAGAATAAGAGTGTATAGTGTTGAATAGTGAGTTTTATGTACTGTAAAAAGTGGTGGGGGTAATTTCAAGGTCATCCAAATGGAGTTTTAAAAAATTATACCTTACAAGTGTAAGGATTATTAAAATTTAGGAAGTTTGTTTCTCTTTGTTTTCTTCAGACTTTTTCTCTCTCTCCGCCTTAGCCATAGCAACAAGTTCTTCTGTTGATAATGGATGTACTTCAGGAAATTTTAAAATTAATTTAGCTTGATATCCTTCTTTAGTTAATACATCTAAATCTTGGGTCATTTGTTCAACGGTGTTGTAGTCTTTTCCATAGATTTTTCCATCAAGTTGAATCATCATTCTGTACAACATTTTCTTAAATAGGTCTTGTCGTGGTGAGAGCTGAGAAGCAAATGATTATTTATACAAGTATCACATCCTTTTTATTAACTCATATTGATCATGTGATTCTTTAGTTGTAGTTTTGTCTGTCAAAAGTTATTCAACATTGGTAATACTTTTGGAACTTGATGTTATGTTGACCAGTTGGCGATGAAGAAGTTGTAAGTTGTGTAGAAATAAATATTTCATCATCGCAATATTTTGTTTTAGTGAACATCCTTGTATTAGTAGCACTAACATCAACAGTTAAGTGATAACCACCGGTAAGTAAAACTCGCATTTCGTTGGTTAAATCTTCGAGTTGTTCAAAAGTTGTTATGGTGTTAGTATCGTAAGATGCACACTTGACCTTTAGGGACATGTTGCAGTTTTATATTCAGGGATTAAGAGCGAGATGTGTACGGTATGAAAGGTAGCAGTAGACTGATGAATTTTGCAAGTACATTTCCCCTTTTATAATTATACAAAATTGGGTCAAGGTCATCCTGTGGAATTTTTAAAAAAAGCAACATATTGTAATGTACAAAGACATTACAATATGTTGCTTTTTTTATTTTTATTTTTTTTTGTTTTATATCATATTTATTGAAAAAACAAATACAAAGAAATATTTACAATGTTATGTACAAATTAATCAGTAGTAGGTGTTACATGAATTGTAAGTTCAGTAGAGTTGTTTCCACTGGGTCCATGTGATACCAAATAGAGTGCGCCGGGTTGAATTATACGAAGATCTTCATTTTGAAGTAGTTGTACGAAGCGCTTTGGTAAGAAGATCTGAAATTTTGCTTCATCACCAATTGTATAAGGTGCCTCGCTCAAAGTGCAATTTATAGCATCACCTACTGAAGTTTCCATTTTCTTAATAGTATGAATGATGTAGTGTTTTTCTTCTTTTAGTTCAGAACATTTCTTCGTAGGTAGAATTGATGATTTAGAATGAGCGTTGAACTGATCAACTAAACTTTGAAGTAAGTTCTGTGATGCCATATTGATGTTGTTGTTAATCTTCTTGTTAATAAGAATGTCCGTCGGAGATGTTGTCTCTTCGGAGGTTTGAGTAATACTCATGCTGTGTCATGGTAGCGCTCTCACTTTTATAATCGACACTACCCCCACCAGTTTGTTGAAGGAAATTATTCAAGCGGTAGGCATTCTTTAAAGCGCACTGTGACCTTCGATGTTTAAAACTTTTTGATGAAATACAAAGTTCGTTGAAGTAGCATTGGAAATCTTTATCAATAATTGCATTAATCACTTCGTTGCTTGTAAATGATTGTATCCAATTTGCTTTTTCCAATCCCCTTGTGTAGATAATTTTAAACTCTTTGCAATAATGATTCATAATGTGCGGCATCATGTTATAATTAATGAAACCTTCATCCCATCTTAAGTTATGAAAATGTTTGTTCAACCATTTGTTTGTAACTTTCGCTTTAGTTGTTAGTCTATTAAATGGTACTGGAGGTTTAAACAAATAATGATAAACTACTGATGTGTTCATGTCCAAGATTACTAATTCTTTAATAATAAAATTACCATCATTTCCTCGAAAAGCTTGAAATTCAATTATACCTCTTTTAACTTCCATTATATGTGGCGCATTAGAAAACGAAACCCGTTTATTCATGATGAAGTCTTACTAACAACTGACTTAAAAATTGAATGAGCCGATGTTTATAACAGACAAGATTGTTCTTCTTCTTTCACTTCTTGTGCCACTTCATCAATATTAAAATTGGTGTGATAGTTGTTTAATTGTCTCCACATTTCAACTTCTTGAGGTATTCTATTAAAGATTGAAGTATCCACGGGACCGTATAAAATTGGAACAAAAGGTTTTTTGTCCAATGTATCAATTAGATAGTCTTTAATTATTGCACTTGAAAATATTAGTTGTTTCAAATATCTGGTGACGGGACCGGTAGTACAACTTAAAGTGTAAAATTCTTCTTTAGTGAAATATAATTTAACATTATGTGTAGTTAAATCTCTGAAGCGAACAATTTGTCCTCCACGATGTTTTACTATATCAACTTCAATATTTGATTCCAATAAACTTAATCTTGTTCTTCTTCCAAATGTGTTGTTACTTAAATAGCACTCCAAAAGATGTAAATGTTTCATGAGAGATTCCCAAGTAGTTTCACTGAAAGTAACCATTTTGTTTCCATGATTTAAAATAACAATTGGTGAATAATCCATTGATTTTAAAATTCCAACTGATATACTTTTTGTCATGCATGAAGAAATTGGGTAGATAATCCGAAGAAATACTTCTGTTAAAATATTGGTTGTAATGTTAACTTCAACCTTCTTCCTTTTTACTTCTTTTTCAGCTTTTTCTTCTTCTCTCTTCTTATGTTTGTTGAATTTTAGGAACTCGTCCATTTCTCGTTCAACTTGTTTTTCTATATCTGAACTATTATCATCCATTAGAGGTGTATTTTCTTCTCCGTTAGTAGAATTCATCTTGCCAATAATGTTTCCCATACGAAGGTTGAAGATAGAATGAAGTTTCTACTAATTATTTTCTTGCTTTTATATTTTTCGTAAAATCCTTGAAATTTATACAATTACATAATTGTTTGTTTTCAACTTGTCTTTCACAAATGAAATTCTAACCTCAAAAATTAAAGCAGATAATTCTAACCTCAAAAATTTGCAGTTGTTGTACAATTCTTCTTAAAGTACATTCTTCACAATTCCGGTCAGCGGTGTGTAAGTAACTATTTTATCATGTAGAATTAGACAGTATGCCGAAGTTCCATCCGCTACTGGTTCTTCAAATTCCATTTCAATTTTTATATCCACACTTGATGATTTTACCGATTCATTTTGTTTTGAACAATCGATTACAATTATTGGAGCCTTGGAATAATACTGGTCAGGTGATAATAGTGGTGTATTAGTCTTTCCATAATATGATGATTGAAATCTTGCATACATATCGTATAAAATGGAAAAACGTTTTTTGCTGAACATGACATTCAAATTGTCATAGGGAAAGAATTGAGAGTTTAGAAAAACTTTACAATTCTTTATTTTACAGTGATCAAATTGACCAGCATTTGCAGTGATAACATCTTTTCGCTTAGTTTGAAAACCGAGTATTATGTACCTTGCTCGTTCCAAGTAAGTTGATGTCTTGACGGTCCATGTTTGTCGTTCTGTCTGAGGTAGTGTAGGGTATTCATGAAATTCCCAACTTCGGAATGGCATCACAATATCACGGTCAGATTTCAACTTTCTCAATAATAGGATTCTATGTTCATCAGCCAATCTTACATGAGGTACTCTCCAAACAACTTTATCCAACTGTAGTTGCCATTCCAGTTTATCTTCCGTAGTTGCAGGGTCTGCAAGTATCAAGTCCTTATTAGTTGAAGATCTGAGTAATACTAATTCTTGTTTGACATTTATTATTACCCGTTTGTAATCTTCAGCGAATCCCAAAAGCAATCGTAAAGGTACATGAAAATCAAAGTGACCGTTGGAAGCTGGTGTTATAGTGTCTTTATCGGGGGCAACCCATCCGGCAGTGACTATTGAATTCTTCTCATGCGGTGTTAATGATGTTAATCCTTTCAATGTAGTTGTTAAACCAACCTTTTTTGTTGAATCAACCGTCACCCCTGATATTTCATATCTTATTTCATCAAAAAGATATGCCATCGGGTTATTTATAAAAGGAACTGTTGAAGCAGTTTCTCCATCCAATTTTAATACCCGTCCTTCGATGTACAAGTAACTTTCACACGGTAAAGTGTAAATATCTTGTTGTTGAATGGGGATCCTTATTTCATCGTTATTGTTTAATTTTGATGAAGTGTAAGGGTTGTGCGTGTGATATTCCTTCTCCCATAGTGTTTCGTCGAACGTTGGTCCTTGAGATATATCCAGGATATCCATCGCTATTAAGTTTCAATCCAATCTTCTGTAGAAAACGAATGTTTTCCGATGTTAACTCTTCCAATGTCGATGAGCTACTGAGCTCCCGACTCTTCCATTGTGGTTTAAATGATAATCCCATGTTGACTTTTATGTTGCTGCTCTGATGTGTATCCGTATAGTAATTGTTTCTCCTCTAAAGTCAACACTATGACCGTCTTGATCCAATATGTTCAGTACGATGTCTGAAATGAAACTGGTGTTTAACGGTAGGTATATCAAGTTTTGTGGCTTCTCAACAATTTTAAAACCGGGAGCCACTGTTGGATAAAATGTATGTAAAATATGTTGATTAACTCCATCTCTATACGATCCGTGTATAATGTTGCACGTGACATCAATACTATTTACTTTCAATATTGTTACAGTTGAATCACCTGAATGAGTAGTTCCAGGAGTTAAGATTTTCTTTTTTGTATCTGTAAATCCAAGTAAACTGCCAATCGACTGTTCCAAGCTGACATCAATATAATATTTTGAAGTTATTTCTGCTTTTAAAGTATTATTGTTTCCTTTAACGGTGATATTGTCTTCTCCGAGTTGTTTCTGTAATAATTGGTTTATGTCATCAATTTCATATGCTCCAGTAGGAAATGTAATTATTTTCAATTCTGAGTATTTTCCTGCAGCATCCTTAGTTTCATAATAATGTAGTAAATTGTTTTTTCCTTCTGTAACATTAGGAATTGAATTGTAGGTAGTCAAATCAAGTAATGCCGCTTCCCATAATCTTTCCTTGGATAGACGCAATGCTGGGAACAGCGTACTTTTCAATGTGGATGAATTTCCACTCAGTGACACTGTATACGATGACATCTTAAAGCTGACTGACACTCTTCGCTAGAAACTCCAAACATAAATGCCCACATATTTCAGTATTGTTAGGTTGTTCTCTTTTGTAATTGTAAAAAATGTTTTTGGAGTTTCGAAAATAATGTTGCAGTTCTTTTGGCGGTGGTAGATTGCCAAAACTGTCAAAGTAGTAAATGGTTTGTCCGAGTTTTTTATAGCATACCCAATGAGTGCCTGGACCATAGGTGGAATCCAAATTTACTATTCCAGTTTCATTTTTCCATATTTTAGTTGGTAATGCATCTTTCATAAAAACTCCTCGAAAGAATGGTATTTTCAAACATTTTACATAATCATTTAACTGATGATTTGTTAAGGCTTTATTTGGAATTATCAATTGATTCTTCTTATTTAGTACACACGGTATGGTCTTAGGTATAAACCTGCTCCGTTTTTTACCATTTGCCAAACAGAAGTCTTCTTTACACTTGCCTTATGAGTTCTACGACGTCCTTTTTTAATGTTTCCACCTCTTTTGGGAGCGCCTCTCTTTGCAGGTCTACCTCTGCGACGTCTTCCACCACCTAACTTTGCTTTTGTCTTCATGGCTGTAGTTACTGCCCAAGCTGCTGCTTTTTCTGCAATATTTGCGTCACTTGATTTTACTCTTTGCCAAGCTTTTTCCGCTAGAATTTTATCTGCTATTGATCTATTTGTTGAATCTTTATACTTTGAATATGCTATATCGTGTTCTTTGCAAGCTTGATCTAATTTATTAATTCCAGGATCTCCTCTTGCTAAACGTTTTGCCAACTTAGTTCCAGGTCCACAATATTGATAACCTCCGGGCAGATGTAATTCGTATGGTAAAGCGTCTATCGTTCGATTTACAACAGCACCAACTGGAATCCATCTGAGCAGGGATAATGCAGCTGATGTTATACCACGTCCTCTCTTGCCGCTGTCTTGACGATGACTGAGCGATACGGTCTTCATTATGTTGTGTTATATAACTGGTGTGTTTACTCCACGAGATACTTTACATAAATGAATAACTTGTGCAAAATCTTTTATATTTAAAGACTTAGTTATTCAAATTAATTATATACTGATTTATGATTCTATTTTTAATCCAAGCTTCTCGTTCATTGGGGTGAATCACCACATGATTCGTTGTACTAGCTATATGATTGTGGGTATCAATAAGTAAATTACCCACTATTCTTATTAAACAATCTAAAGTTACAGCATCTTTTGGATGTTGAGGATCTTGTAACTGCATAATACGTTTATCATTACACGTGTAAGCGGTTAAATCACTTTTTGATGTTGTTATGACTTGTCCAATAGTAGCAGCATCATTTGAATCTTCACCTGGTAAAATATTAATTATTTTCTTCATCTTTGCATCATATTTGGTCCCAAAGTGTTTATCCCAAGTTATTGTTTGTCTCAATGTAACACAATCATCATCTCCATAACCAGGATAAATATTTTTTATTCTTCTATTACGACCATCGTATGTATCTAATCTACCACCACTTGCAATTAATGTTTGCACCATAAGAGGTACATCTGAATCTTTTATACCAAATCTTCCATTTGTTATTGTTTTATGTCCTGCATCCCATTCATCATTATTTCCTTGCATTAAATCAAACTTTTTATTTCCATGTATAAATTTATCTCCCCGCTTTAACACGGCATCTTCATGTTTTACAAAATTTGATGTTTCTTTTTTTAATTCTTTGGATAATTGCTCCATAGTAACAGCATCTTTTGGTTGAGAACCAAACTTTACATTTGTCAATGTTTTTCCATGACAATCGATTCCATCAGCATCTTGTAAAATACAGTTGTCCTTGATGTATTTTAGGTTTACAGCATCACCGTCTTCTTTTGGGTATCCAATGTCATTTATAATAAATTTATAAAAAGAAAATCCATGTTCAGTTTTTTCAGGTATTATAGAATGTAAATATTCTTTATTAACTGAATCTTTATCATTTTTGGGATTTCCCACGTTGGTTATTCTATAATTTCCAGCATTATACGTTTGTCCATCTTTTAAGTTATTACCCCATTGCAATTTTAAAGTATTTAAAAGTTCAGATGATAAGTACTCTTTAGTAATTGCATCAGAACCTTCAGTTGGTTTACCAACATTAATTAATCTATGTGATTTAACATCGTAAGTATTCTTATGTAATTTTAATGATGTTGAAGTAGCTTCTTTTACTGTCTTCAAATTTGCTCCATCAGTATCTTCTTCTGGATCTTTAACTAGTTTTAAACGTTTATTACTTATGCTATAGTCTCCTTCAGGTGTTTGCGGTAATCCACTTCTTTTTCTGTCTTCTCCAACTTGCACTCCTAAAGCGGAGTACCGTCCGAACTTGTCGACGCTCATGTTAGAACTGATACGTCTTATGCTTGCACCTCTTTTATATCCACGGACAATTATACGACTATACCGCGATTCCTAAGTTCATCAACTAGAGCCACCCATTCATTATTCAAACCTGTATGACCGGCTTCCATGGCTTCATGCAATAGTCTCATTCTATCAACCAATTTATTGATATCGTTGTAGTAAATCACATTCGTATTGTATAGATTTTTCATCAATCCTTTACCAGATGTTGAAGTATCTCCTTTACTCTTTTTACCATGTTGTTCAAGAAGTGATAAATCCATAAGTGATAAAGATTTTCTTTTCAGTGGTTGTCTCACCGCTGGTGCAGTACGTAATGTTGGCAATTTTCGTGGAGGAAACAACTTTTTTATAACGATGTTATATTTTGTTGCACGTGAACGATTAATCATTGCATCCTTTACGTAGTTTCTTTTATGAGCGTTAGTATTTTGGAGAATCTCCTTAAAAACATTTAAATCTTTGGATGAATATCTTAGTGGTATGTTTTTAAAAATTAATTCATATAATCCTTTTGTTCCTTTATATCTATGCTCACCAATAATGATGTAATCGTCTTGTGTTATTTCAAGCTTTGAATCGCCAATCTTCAATTCATTCCCATCAATTCTTGCTCCGTATACGTGTGATCTACTCAAATTCGGGTTTGATTTCATATCATGTAGCATTTTCATTATATATTTTCTTCCAAGAGGTCCATGTTGTAATATATCGCTACTCAATTGAGTTAAATTTGGAATAGATTGTTCAGCTTCAGGTATTGGCTGTTCTTCTTCCTTTTCAACAATTGGTTCTTCTTCTTTTGTTTCTTCTTGCTCACTAGCACTTGTATATGAATCATCATCTTCTTCTTTTTTTAATGCTTGTACTTCTTGTTTAGAAACTGGTAGTAAAACATCTCCTTCATAACGAGGTTTACCAATAGTTTCTGATATCTGTTTAAGGTTCCGTAATAGGTTTAAATGTAGTCTCTAGAAATTCTTCTCTTTCACTTAAACCCATCCTCAATGCACGATTCTTCATCCTAATAGAATCACTGAGTGATTTTATTTCTTTCAATAGTTTTTCTTGATTCACCATGTTTACACTGTGAAGTTCAACATG
Organism: Neoaliturus tenellus; assembly: GCA_030545055.2. NCBI lineage: Eukaryota > Metazoa > Arthropoda > Insecta > Hemiptera > Cicadellidae > Neoaliturus > Neoaliturus tenellus. Next base: position 66,257,774 of record CM061532.1, read on the forward strand.
TAACTAGATGTAGCATCGGTAGTTCAACGCATAAATACAAATTTATCCAACCCTATACGATATCTACCATTTTTAATATCTTCTTCCTTCATAATAACGAGAAAGCTATATTTCTCATTCCATGCTTTGCCACACATCTCTTTAAATTTTTCAAATGGCATATCTGCATTTACATGATCATTATATATATGCTTTAAATTTGTTTCATCTTGCTTAAAGATGATCAACATATTTGCATTGTCTCTTATAAGTTGTTTTGGAATTTTACTGTATGTTTGACCAATGTAAATGCTATCAATATTATGATGTCTTCCCATAGCAAAATAATTCCTTATTGTGTCATGATTTTCACAAGAAACATCGTCAAATATAAAAATAGAAAATGGTTTTGCTTCATTTGGTTGCATAATTGTTTCACTGGCATTAAACTTGTAAAAATTTACTTCAGGTACACTTGCAAGTACTTTATCCAATAATTGATATTTTGGTTGTTGCAATGATTTTGAAAAAATATATATATTGTTAAAACGCAATCCTTTAGGATTAGTTATAAGGTTAAAAACAACATTAGTTTTTCCACAATTTGAAGGACCAGTTATTAGACATCTTATCGTATTTGGTAGTAATTCACCATGTTTTCCATGATTTAACTTATCATTGTCAACTGTCAATTCATCAATGTTATTGATATTAAATCGATCTTTTTGTTGTACAATCTCCATCTTGTATAAAGGTTAAACACACAATGAGCTATTAAACAACTATACTAAGTCTTTTGAAGGAATCCAAGAGTCTTCACTTTTATCAAACCCTAACCACCGGACTTTAACCATATCCTTTTTCCTTTGTAAAATCTTCTCGACAAGATATACATCACCAACTGTTGATTTCAACAATTCGTGTCCGTAGAATCCACCTTGAAGTAATTCACCCTTGTTATCCTTTAATAAATAGGTTTCAGGTATAGTTGGTTGCACTTTATAAATTGTAAATACTTCATTAGTCCAATTTGGTAGATATCTTTTACTAAATACACCTTTGTATTTGCTTATACGAACTTTATCGTTGACCTTGAACTTCTTTGGTTGCAATTTTTCCAATTTCGGTGTTGTATTATTTTTAATGCGTTGTAATACAATTTTGGCATTAGCACTATTTACCTGGATAGGTTTCATTCCAATGGTACGATGATATTTGTTGTTATACTCTTTTATAAGTTGTGGTAATATGTCATACCACACGTATGATCCTCGTTTTGAAAATTGTTTATACATCGCACTTTTTAATGTTCTATTGAATCTTTCAATTATTGAAGCTTTAACTTCAGAATTTGTAGAATAATGATTTATTTGATATTTCTTCATCAAAGCTCCAAAGTCTTTATTAAAATATTCTTTTCCATCATCGGTCTGTAGATGTTTAATTTTAAATTTATTTCTTTGTATTGTGGTTTCCATAGCTTTTGTAACACTTTTACCAGTCTTATCCTTCAATGTTAAAGCATCAGCTATTTTAGTAAAACAGTCTATAATTGTTAAAATATATTTAAATCCTTTATTTAATTTACTGTGCGGTATCATTTCAATGAGATCAGCTTGATAAAGATCATTCATTCCTTTAATGATTGTACTTCTTCTTGGAAATCTTCTTCTTGCTGGTTTATGTAGTTCATTTACAATCTTGTCCTTCACACTTTCCATCTTCAGATGTTTCTTGTACACCGCTTGTAAAAATACTGACCCATAGAATAGTTAATTCTCATTTATATAGTTTGAATATAGGTCAAGGCCATTTCATATTAGTGTAAAAAAGAGGGAACATGGCATTGGGCTTGCCATGTCCCCTCTTCTTTACGGAAAGGAAAAAGGAAGAAGGTAGAGGACGAAGAATAGGTTTACTGGTCGATAGGGTTCAGGGAGTAGTGGCCGAATGGTAAAGTATTAATTTTATCTTCTAAAATATGGCGCTTGTCATCTTTGTAGCTTAATGCCCACTTTGTTTGTTTGACACTAAAAAGTTGATGATTATAACTTCTAATAGTGTTGAACGTTGCAGTTGTTTCAACATTTTCAAACAAACATCTTTTATAATGTTCAAACTGTACATTCTTCTTCAGGAAAGAAGTTTTTATTCCTTTGGCTTTTTTTGTGACTTGATGTTCATTCCTTTCATTTATGTACAGTTGAAATGAATACAGTTTGGACATTAATGCTACAATTTCCATCATCGGCACACCATTTGTTTCATCTTTAAATTTTCCCAATACTTTCTTGTTTTTGTCGTAGTCGTAATTTGGATGATCCTTAGGATAATCGGAAAAGTCGAAATCATCTTTATATATAAAGGTGCGTAGATCTTCATACATGTCATTTGTTTTAATCCAGTAAATGAGTGCATCCATATCCATATATGCAATACCAATGTTCTCTCTTCCATAATAGTTAACCATCTTCTTATAATGAAACTCATACATATGTGTTTTTGAAATATCCAAGATTGACATTCCAAGATACAAAGGACGATCCATTTCAACTGACTTCTTGTTCATGGAAATAACAACTAGATTTTCATTAATAATTACAGATGAACCAAAGTTTGGTTGTTGCACTAATTTCTGTAATTTTACTGGATCAGTTACCAATTTGATATCCTTATGTTTCCTTTTGTTTTCCAAAGTCTTGCCAAATATTGCGTTGTTCATTAATTTGAAAAAATCTTTTTGAAAACTTGATGTAGCAACGGCTCTTCTTCTTGTGTTGTTGTCGATGTAAGGTTTTAACCAACAAGATTGAGAAAATTGTAGTACTCGATTAATTTTTGTAATTCTCAGTCCTAAGTCTAAAGCCTGTTGTATCATCCAGTAGTGTCCAACATATCGAGACTTGTCGGTTAAAGTCATCAATAATTTTGGCCATCTTCCAGTAGGGGAAATTTCAGTCTTCGGAAGAAGTGGTAAATCATAATGTTGATCATGAAGATGTTCAGGATATTCAAAATCCACATCAAAAATGTAACCAGTTTCACCATGCTTCGGTATATCCATTATGTTTCCAATCGATTCTGGATCTATCCATTTAAAATTATCATATGGAAGGGGATTTGACATTGCCCATCCGTATAAGTTATTTGCATCAAAATAACCCAGGAATGTTGTTGGTTTTGATGCATAATAATCGGGCAGATACTTGTTGTTCGCCTTAAAATGTCGTGTAACGCTTTGCGTCAATCCCCCTCGAACTCCTGACTCTAACATTAAAACCATATCTATATCAGTAAGAAGTTGTATTTTACAATTTGTTTCTTTCAACATGGCTTGCCATGCTAATCCAGGTGAAGTGTACGAATGAAGAGGGTCCAATCCATAAGCTGCAAAACACGTATTTCTAAATTCTTCCATTATATCACATAATAAAGTTACATCTAATTTAACATAAAAATCTGAATATTCTCCCAATGTTCTAAATCCTAATTCGTTCCATACTTTACATGCATGATCATAGTCCTCTTGAGATATGTCCATGTCGTAAAGTTTACTTTTAAATTCTTCTTTAGCCGGAAGTGATGTTTCATTAAATTTTTCTAAACTGTCTATGTAATCATATGGAAACACACCTTTCCGAAGTACCAAATCCAGTTTGTCGTTATTTACAATTTTCTTTGTTTCGATTAAATCTTGTTTCCTTAAATTTTCTGAAAGTTTGGACAAACTCGACGGCATAAATCTGTAGGAGTCTAAGAATCTTAATTTCATGTTTCCAACTTCTTTGGAAAAACTGATGAACTTCTCTGAAGTTTCAGCTAATACATCAATTTTACCATCGTCTCTTCCTAATTCGGGTATTATGAAATGAGCATCGTACCCACTGAGGTTATGCAGAACCACAGGAATAAATAGTGGTAAACGATAGCTCAAGTTGCATTTATTACAAGCAGCACCCCTGTAATAACCAGTGAGGTGATCGTGATCTTTAACTTTATAATTCTCAATAGTAAAATCATTTTTGCACAAGAAACATCGAGTTGCATTTTCATGTTGAATTTCTTCTTCTTCCTCCATCATTTTCATTGGTACAATATTTGTATATAATCTTTGTACATTTCCAGCTATTGAATATAAGTGATCAAGAAATATTTTTTCTACATTTTCACCACGATATACTAGAGGTTCTGAAGTTAATCCATATCTGTTTAAATGTTCTTCTGATAATGTCGATTTCACCATTAAACAAAAACTGTTTGGTTTGTGCATTTGATACTTGACACTTTTTCTAGCTTCACAATTTTCATCTTGAACAGGAACAAGTGTTGATTCAAAGTCCGCATACACAACGAAAGGGATACGGTATTGATAATGAACCTTTTCAAATTTAACGAATGCTCTGTTTTCCGCAGGTAAATTAATCTTTGCTTCATAATTATTGTTACATAGTCTTTTGTGCTCTTGTAACCATTCTCTTCCTTCTCGTTGAAAATTAAAACATCTCTTGCAAATTATTTTTTTGTTTCGATTTTTTGAAACTTGCTTGTTAACAAGACGATCAAATTGCTTTATGTACACATTGTGAGACACATCTCCTCGCGTTAGTAGTAGTAAATCCGTATGATCTGGTAGCTCTTCTTTTGCAATACGTAAAGGATACACTTTGTTTGAACTATCTAATGCAAAAACATTGATAGACGTACCGGGATTTTTCTTCTCAAATTTTGATATATCTTTCAGTGATACAGGATAAGTGATTCCTTGAAAATTGTATCTAAATCTTTGATTTTCATATTCTTGGTCAGGTCTATTCGCATTATGTGGTACAAATTTAGTTGTCATTGCATAACGAAAACATTCATTGTCTTCATTTTTAACATTAATACAAGATTTTGTATCTTCAATTCTTTTTGGCAGAGGAATGTAACTTGATCCCATTAGTCCATATCCATGTTTGTGAACTCTTATATCTAATACTTCAATACTTGTAAGACTCCATCCGGATCCTCTTCCTTCGTGTTCCTGAATTTTTGTTAATATTTCTTCTATACAGTTCTCTACTATTGAATCAATGTTTGAACTTTCCATAATGGTTCGGTTTTTTGTTATGAATCCTCTTGGTGATAATTCTTCTTGTACATTTATAAACATAGCTTCTAGTAGTAAACCAAATTTAAGAAAGTTCAATCTTTTTAATTCTTCTTTTAAAGTTTTACTTACAATTGGTTTTGCTTCTCTAATAAATTCTTCTAGCTTCAAGTTTTCATTTTGAATCTTATGATGCATTACTACTTTACCAGGTAATGCAAATACTTGTAGATTTGGTAAAGTAGTTGAAGATGTTGCTGTTATTTCATATTGTTCTTCTTGTTCTTCTTGTTCTTCTTGTTGTTCTTGTTCTTCTTGTTGTTCTTGTTGTTCTTGTTTTTCTTCTGGGTTGTTGTGAATTAGTTCTTTATGACAGTCTAATAGAATTTCATCGTGAAACGATTCCGAACATTTATCGCAACGATACATGTTGAGATGTTTACTCTTCGAAATTTCACCAAGAAATGAAGTGGGCTCTCACGTTCCTCCTATTATAATGGTTCCCCCACCACTATTTCATCCTCTTCACTATCCTAGAAAATCAAACATTTTCAACAAAATATTAACCTTCTACAAACTAATTGTTCATTCGTGTTCTTTATTCCCATTGGAGTTTTAGTATATACTTCTTTATATTCAAACTTTAACAAACTTTCTTTTAACATCTGTTAGGACAGATGTTATGGGACAGATGTTAAAAGAACAAATGTTGGAGAGGAAATGGCTAGAGCACAGGCACTTGGTTAAACTAAATTTGCGCATAAATTAACTAGAGTTGAACTGAAAATTCGCATAAATTAAAAGTTAGTTCAAAACTAAAATTCGACAGTGTTAAGAAACTCTAACAGTTGAATAAAAATAAACATTAATTCAAAACTGAAATTCAACAGTGTTAACCAAATTCTAACAGTCAAACAAATAGGTCAAGGTAATCCAATTTAACGCGAGAACGAGGAATAGAGCACTAAGTGGCATGTTAGTCCATTACCACAAAGTGATCTATTCCTCGCTCTCTATTCTACATCTACTTTTTTCAGTTTACTTATTTATATTAAAATGTTCAAATTTTACTATGTAGAATGTCCATTCTTTCTCTTCAACTCTTCGATTGTTTTTAGCAATTGTAACAAATATTCGTTAGTTTTCACCAAAGTCTTTAGTTTGCTACATCCAATTTCAATGGAAGGTATTATAAGTTGTAATTTTATAAGTTCAATCTTTTCTTTCTTGCGAATTTCTTTCTTTATTATATTATTCCTTATTTTTGCTGAAGATTTAAACTCCATGTTGTTTCTGCTAAAGCCACAATAATAATAAAAGTCTCTTGAAACAACCTGCATTTATACACATTCCCCCACCACTTTATAATCCCCACTCCTTTCCCCTTCTTCTTTATATGTGGAAGGAAGTATTATAATTAGATTCCTAATATTTCTTTTCCTTCTTCACTACGTGGGGGAAGGGTAATTTGTTATTACACTAGTTGTGCAAGAAAATAGCCGCCAGTGTCCACACCTTGTTCGTAGCACTCCATCATAGATTGTGCCCACTGCAACATGCGGTCTCTGTCATTTGGTGTGACAAGGAAAGAATGACTATCACCATACAATATAAAAGAGTCAATTCGTACATAACATCCTGAGTCCAACCATTTATTAGCTTCAGCCATAAACTTTTCTATTGTATCAAATGGAAATTGTGGATCAATTGCTATGACTTTACGTTCTTCACTAAGTTCAACAGTATAATCATCATCGTCCTCATCATCTTCACTTTCACTGTCGTTACTTAAAGTGTCTTCAGATTGTTCAAAAACATCAGAAATTTCAGAAAAATTAAAATTTTCATTCAGATGAGGAGGCATTTTGAAGCAAGAAATATTGTAAACAGCAGAGACGAAACGACAAGAGCGGCGTGTAGAAGAAAAATGAAGGGGTGACCAACGCTCGCTCCGCTTTTATAATAGTATGCAAATGAGGGATAAGTGCTGACCATGACCAGTCATCGACCCAAAGGAGTGGGGGAAGTACTTTTCTTACTACTTGGATGGAAGTAGGTTAGTAGGTCACGAGACTTAGAGTGTTAAAAAATAATGGGGGAGAAACACAACGCTATAACGCGTTGTGTTTCTCCCCCAGTATTTTTTTAAGCAATAATTTGGAAAAAGCTATGTGAATTTACTTGCTACGCCCCCACCTTGTAATACCATCCAGTTTGTGTCTGAGGAGATAGTCTTTAGAGTCTAACTCATAAACTGATTTCTCTTTGCGCAAGGATTCAATCACTTTAATATTATATCTTACGCCGTTACAAGTTGCCAAAATGTGTTTGTTGTCAATAACACTTTCAAAAAAATAGACACAACCTCTCTTAAGCCTATTTCCTTTCACACCAATAATTTTGGATTGGTATTCAACAGTGGGGGTTTCTGTCACTTGTGGTTCAGAAATGTGTTTTACGACATGTACACGGCAAAAACTTTCGTTTTTTACACATTTCCTCCCACAAGGTGATCCTTTCTTAATTCCCCTAGTAAGCATTTCAGGGCAAGTAGTGGGACGGCTAAATGCCCTACGACGCTCTTCTTGTAATAATTGAAATTGCTCTGAAGGAGCGGGTTTAGGAGTAGGTTTAGGAGTAAGTTTAGGAGCTGGTTTAGAAGCTGGTTTAGGAGCTGATTTAGGAGATGATTTAGTAGCAGGTTGAGAGGAATCAGTTTTGTGATAGGTATGATCTTCAGGTGTACTAAGTGGTGGGGTAGGAGGCAATGGTGATAGTGGGATAATAGGTGTGCTAAGACGATGAACAATGGTTTCAACGGAAGGGGTATTAGGATGGTGGTGAACTGGCTTCTGCGGTGGCGGCATAGTAGTTGATGGTGGTGCGGAGTCCTTTGAAGGCGAAGGCGGTGAAAAAATACTACGAAGTCTAGAAGTGTTGGTTGGCGGAAGAATAGCTCCAGAAGTTGAAGGTTGAGATGCAAGTCGATTCTTGTAGCAATCAGGAAGGTTTTTGAGGCGAAGAGTTTTCTTAGGTGCAGGAACAGCCGTAGTAGAAATAGAAGTCGAAGTAGAAGTTAAAGTAGAAGTTGTAGTTGGCAGAGATAACATGGTTGTGGCTCCAAGTTCGCAGCGTAACGTCTGTAATCAGAATGAAATGTTAGCCGCAGTCGGTGCGTCTTTTATAACAATATGCAAATGAGAGGGGTAGCAGCTGGCCGAGACTGATTATTGACCTGGTAGGTGGGGGAAAAGGGGAAAGAGAAGGTATTTATTTAAAATAATTCGCATAACTTTTGACTAAAATAAGATAACCAAATTCTTCTTTTACCAAAATGTTTGTCTTACATAGACCTTTTCAATGATGTATCGCTTGTCCAAATCCGTCAATCCATTATCAAGTTATAGCCATTTTAATTTTTCAGGTCATGACCGGTCGTTCACCCGTAGTGGGGGAAGGAGTGGGGGTAGGAGTGGGGGAAGGGGGGGGAATCGACTCCATTTTTTCGGGGGGGGAGGGGGAGGGGGGGAGGGGGGGGAGGGGGGGGGGAATCGACTCCATTTTTTCGGGGGGGGGGTCATTGACCCTTCCGAAAGTGGGTCAAGGTCATTCAAGATTTATAATGATCCAAGGTGATGGGAACAGTAATACTGTTCCCACCACCCTGTTTGCCTAGCAGTTCCCACTCCCAACCCACTAGTTACGTTCTGCAAGGGAGGTCCCTGGGCCGTCCGCATCAAAGCGTAACGTCCCGTCCGCATCAAAGCGTAACCATTAATTTCAGGGAAACTGGAACAGCAGGGAGGCCCTGGTCCGTCCGCATCAAAGCGTAACGTCCCGTCCGCATCAAAGCGTAACCATTAATTTCAGGGAAACTGGAACAGCTAATGCAGAAACGCAACTCTAACACCCACCCAAACTAATCCCACCCATCATATTCCTAAACAAAATGCAAAAAACCTAGTCCGCAATTTGCGGATGTCCCACCCCTTCTAAGTGAAGTTCAACTGAACTTCTGAATTTACAGTTAATCTACCCCCTAACATCTAGCTGAAAGGCAAAACAACAACATAAATTATTAATATCAACACTTAAAACTAACAACACATCATTATTAAAAACCAAATAATTCAACACAACCAAATACCATCATTATTCTTAAAATTAATACACCTTAATGCTAAACACCTCTTAAAATTAATACACCTTAATGCTAAACCCAACTTATAACTAACATCGCAATGCGCAAATTATTTCTTAAATTAAATACAACTTAAAACTAAACACACACACACACACACACATACTACATTGCATTAAAAAACGCAACGTAGTAGAAGAAGTTCAAATATATATAGGCCTACTATATATTTGAAACCTCTTGCTGAGTCGCCAACAACCTTTCGCTATGAAAGTTTGTTGACGACTGACGCTAAGATCAGGCTCGTATTGCTCCTCGGATTCTCGAGTAGTGGGGGAAGTTGTTTCACTCCAGTACAGTGTTCAATCCAGTCCAGTTCGCAGCAGTGTAAAAGGAAGGCAAAGGAGTGGGGAGCGGCGCATGCGCAACAACACAAAACCAAGGTTTGAGGTTAGAATTATCCATGTGCAGTAGCGCTAAAGTGAGTAATACAGGACTAGGCGCATGCGCATAGCATGGACTGATTCCGGTCCGGAGAACTCGTTGTATGCGCAGCAGGTTTGAGGTTAGAATTATCCATGGCAGCTGCCATGTTTGGTCTGGTTTCACCACATAGAGTCAGCAACCGGTGGTGACCGGTCATTGGCCTAGAAGGAGTAGGGAAAGGTGGTGACCGGCCATTGACCCAGAGGAGTAGGGGAAGGAGTGGGGGAAGGGGGGGGGCTCCATTTTTTCGGGGGGGAGGGGGGGAGGGGGGGAGGGGGGGGGTCATTGACCTTTCCGGTCGGTCATTGACCCCAAGGAGTAGGGATAGACACAGAACCCTACTTCTCTTACTACTCAGGTGAAAGTCGGTCAACCAGTCATTTGCTTGCCATCTGCCGCCATCTGGCTGGAGTTATTGCCTCTATAAAGGTGGGTAGTTTATCGCGCTACAAACATTCATTGCCTCGCATCCGCTCGGTCATCATCTCTCGTTAGTTTTATGTTATGACTACTTCACTTACTAGGTTTGAGGTTAGAATTATCCATGGAATAGCCTTCGTAAATTCTAACCTATAAAATTACTACTCTGGCGTTCTGTTTCAATTTCTTTTACACTTCATTTTATATCTCAGTCTTCTTTTAACTTCTGAACTTAACACATCGGTTATAATGACTGCACAATGTTTAAAATTAAAGCTTTTGCGAACACAACACATATTACAAAGTACTTCTAAACATTCAATTTCAAAGTGTAGAACTAATTTAAATAGAGTTAGGAAGAAGTACAGTTTTAACCCATTATACTCTTCAAAGACTTCGCAGGTTAATGTTGATGATAGTGTTATTTACAACATTTTGCATTCTATGTTACAATTCAACAACTTTGAACTTGTTACACCTATCGACTGTGTTCAACAAGTTTTTTTATTTTACCCCTACTATTCCTCATATAAGCGCTGTCACCACAATTCCTACTTCATGCTCCTCTATTCTCTTCAGCTGAGCTAAGATTTGAGGTTAGAATTATCCATGGCGGCCGCCATGTCTAGTTCAATTTTACCACATAGTGTCGGCAACCGGTTATTGGTCTAAAGGAGTGGGGGAAGGGGTGGTGGGGGGAGGTTGCCGTTTTATAAGCCCTCTCCCTAGGCGGCATTTCTCATTCGATCGCCAACTTTCATACGATAAACACCTCTCCCATGGCACGAATCAATTATCCCGCTATCACCAACTACTTCAACTTAAAACTATTTCTAGTAATAGTTGGATAGAATTTTTTAAAACTTACTCTGGATGACCATGACATATTTTCCAGATTCCAATTATAAGTTTGAATTTCAATTTTGAACTAACTCTTAATTTTTGTTCAACTGTTAGAGTTTCGTTAACACCAACGAATTTCAATTTTAAACTAACTTTTAATTTTATGCGCAAATTCACTTCACCCTAACGCCAACACTATCGCCATCTCCACCCCGACCTATATGGCATAAAATATAACTACAGCATCTCATATATACACTCTAACCCCCACCGGAAGCTATGTGACATAGCAGCTGGCGCCAGCTGCTCGAGCAGCTGCTCGGGCAGATGGCACGACTTCCGGTCCAGAAGTAACCAAAACACACTACTAATGGAATATATGATTACATTAAGAAAGATTAATTTTGTAAACAGCTGATCTCCATTAAATTATTGATTGAAGATTAGTTAAAAAAAACTAGACGATATTATAGACTTGCGATGAGTGAGTGTAGTAAACGAGCTACACCTAACTGGGAGTGAGCGCAGCGAACGAGCTAAACATGACAGGAAGTGAGCGCAGCGATCGAGCTAAACCTGACGGCGAATGAGCATAGCGAACGAGCTCACCGGAAGGGCAAACAATTTCTCAAGTTGGCTTTGCCAAAACATGACGTGAAAGCTAGTTGATTATAAATCTAAAAATGAATTTAAGCGATTTAAAAAATGAACTTCATCAATTCTCCATTGACCTAGCCGTTATGAAAATAAAAAAATTTAATATAATCAAAAGGTCTTAAAATTGTAAATACAATAAAATATACCGCTCCCCATCGAATCAGACCTGCGTACTCAGCACATTTCCAACAGAATTAGGTATTTTTCTATTTCCCCCATAAACACCTTGGAAACGGGGTTTTATGGGGTTTCAAAAGGGTAAAAAGTGAGTATTTGGTCTTTTTCACTCTTATTTATAAAATTCAACAACTTTGACTTAGACCATTTGAAAGAGTTAAAAAAAAAAAAAAAAAAAAAAAAAAAAAAAAACAATCTAGTACAAACAATCTAGTATTTTGAATTTTGTACTTAGCTTAAATGGTTATGGAGAAAATTCAAAAACTATATTTTCCATGTTATGCTTAAGGGAAATTAACAAAACATTCTATCTTGCTTATTTATCGACATATCTTGATAAAATTTGGTATGTACATTCATTATTAAGTATTTAATTTATATTTTCTTACAAAGCCCATATGGCGGCAAACTTACGTATCACCCCTATGGGGTGTATGGGGCAAATTAAAACAACACCATAACTTTACAAAAATTTGGTCTGTACATTCACTAGGTAGGGTTTAACTTGGTACCTATCAAAAAAAAAAAAAAAACCCCATATGGTGGCCAAATTACATATACTCTCATCCCCATGGGTTTTATGGGGAGGAAATAGAAGATATATACCAAAATTCCATTGGAAAATCGATGAGTACGCAGGTCTGCTGCGACGGGGGCATTAATTTATATTTTTTACATTTTATTTGTTTTATGTTTTAGTATTTTTTTTAGAAGAATATGAGTTTATTATTACTTAAAGATATAAACTCATTAAAAAAAACAAAAATCATGGGAAATATGATTTCTTGCAGCAGTTTTTACAGAACTTCTGTATAATGGAAGTTGAAGTTAAGTTAAACTTGGTTGTCTTTTTTAAAGTATGATTGGAATTATTTAAAAAAAAAAAACTTTTAGATAGTAAAAATAAACCGGTAATGTATGTAATTTTAAGGAGACTAGGGTGAAGGTAATTTTTGTAGCAACCGAACATTAGCCACTTTCCTAGAGATTTAATAAACAATAGGCAGAGAGATTCATAAACAAACTATAACAAGAACGGTTTCATTGACAAGTTTCATGATATTATTCACTCCTGGAGCAACTTATTATTATTACTAGGCCTATTTTTTTTTTTTTTTTTAACCAATAGTCATAAGAAGGATTCATACATATAACATCATAGGTTTCAGTCATGAGAAACTGTGGAATATTACAGTAGACTCCCGCTCATCCAAAACCCACTAATTTCTAAATCAATTGGACCTCTTGAAATTTGCATGATTTGAACACATTGTCAAAATGGGGGAAATCAAAATTTTCGATATTAGCATAGGCCTACATGGAATTTATAGTTATCATTGACGCAATTCGTTCGGTATAGTGCTCGATTTCCTATTGTCCTTAATATATAACGCAGTTCCTTCGCTAGCAAACACTTTCCATGGAACAATTATTGTCACTTAATTTAGATATTGTGAGTGAATGGCAGGTGTAAATGAGTGAATATCTTACACTTTTTTTAACTCACCCTTAAATTTTGCAAAAACGAACAGGGTCAGGTCTTGATTAGTTTGGATTAGCGGGACTTGTGTAGTTTGTTCTACAAGTATCACATGAACTGATATACGATATGTTAATGATACGCATGAATGAAGAAACTATTAAAATCATTAAGTGAATTTCTCAAAAACTTTTAAAATTGAGCAAAGCTCATCTCTGTTGAAATTTGTTCGCATTTCCGATGTCAATACGTGTTGCGCTCAGAGTCAGTGCACAATAAACCCTCTACCAGACATCTGAAAAAATACATTATTTACGACACAAATATCTGAAAAATATTTCATATACAGTAGACCCAATTATCAGCTGTTTTTCATCTGTGAATTTCTTTAGCCGGTAGTGTTTTGCAGAAATGGGTAATGGAAACCGCTTGTAATTTAATTGCTGTTTAATTTCTGTAATCCATCTATTCCTTGACCATCTTACTTCACAAACCGATCACAATGAAGGCTCCACTGTAATATCACATTTACTCTAAGGAAAAATTAGAGACACATAGGGTTAACTCGCCAAATCGTTATCCAGTGTTTTCCCCCGAGGTGAGTTGGGTAAAGTAACTTATAAGCTCTATGTACAACATATACTGATGTCCGATAATGTGATAACATTCAAATGAAATAGGACAAGTTCATCCTTAAAAGTTTCTTGGCCATAAGCTGGTTTACGCTGCACTGATTTTGCTTTGTGTAGGCTATTTATATTTTGTTTTTTACTTACTAGCATAGAATTAAGCTTCAAATTACTTATTAGCCTACAAAGTGTTTTTTTTTTCAACAAATAAATCTATAAAATTAACCTCAGGTCCGGATTAGGAGGTCCACTACGGTTGACGAAAAATATTCCATGATTTTGAATGGGATTTAGTAGTGTTCTATCAGAAAAGATTTTAGCAATTTACTAGACCAAAATAAAATATTATCCTACCTTCTTATATTAGAAGGGAGTCAGTTCAGATCAGACTCTGAGGTCCTTCGATGTGGTTGCTGATGGGATGATGTCAAATTAGAAGGGAGTCAGTTCAGATCAGACTCTGAGGACCTTCGATGTGGTTGCTGATGGGATGATGCCAAATCGGGTAGTCTGGAAAGAGCAACATGAATAAATTCTTTGATAACGATTGGGTTTAGGTTACCTAGGCCTAATTGTGGTAGATTTATTTATTGAGTGTTGGTAAAAAAACTTTATCACCCTAAGTTATTTGCTGGAAATGAGTTTATAGGTTTTACAAGTAAAAAAATACAGACAAAAATAATTATATTCAAATAAAAAATAATTAGGTTCATAATCATGGGTATAAAAATACACACATAGTATGGGCTGTTTTTTAAAATTTATATTATGCTGTATATTCTCAATAAACACTGTGTCACAGGTTTTTTCTTCCTTGGGGTGTTGCATGTTAATATAGGCCCAGGTTAATCCTTACCAAAAGCATGGGACCATATGATTTTATGTTGTAAAGTCCATAGAAAAACACCAAAAAATCATTTGTTATAATTCAGAGTACAGGCAAGTAATGGTATCTATAAAGGGTAGGCCAATGTAGGTACCATCCATTAACTACATAAATTTAGAAAGAGACCATTGAAATTAATTTAATTTTGTTTGAAGGTGTAGGGCAGCATTTTGCAAGTTAACTTAAAAAAGTTAAAGTCGTTAACCAATGAGTGGCCTACATTTTAAAAGAATGTTGTATATTGATGAACCTGGTCTTCGAGTAAGGGATCAGTGTAATGATCACTTATCGTAACTTTAATTGTTTTAGGCAAAGTTGACAAAACCAATTGCATAAATACTTAAAGGCTAATAAAGATACTCATTCTCAAACCTACCCTTAACTTGTGAATTTGACTGTAGGCTACATTAATAACATTAAGGTAAAACCTAATTGAAATGGATGCTTATAATTAAACTGATCCCTTTACTCGATGACCAAATTCGTTAGGCCTATGATTTATGTATCTTACTAACATTGCCACTGATAGGCCTACGTGATTAGATATATTGGAGCACAAGTTATCTGTTTTGTAGGCTAGGCATGCGAATAGGTTAAAATAATTAATCTCACATAAATGAAAAACAATAAGTTTAAAAAGAGTTCGATGGATGTTTAGGCATCTCAGTAACCTATCGAGCCTTTAGTTCTTAACGTTTGGACTACAGTTCAAGAGGTCACAAGTTCAATTCCTGGGATGTCCAGCAGTTTATGGGTTTGCTCCGCTTTCCCCACAATTAATTGTAAGCTTAATCCTTTATAACATAACGAGGTGGCCCTTGCGCAAATTGCGCATTTTATGATTCTGTCTGAGTGAAACTCACCTGCAGTACGTGAATGTTGATTATGAAGTGACGGAGATCTATTTTTGTTTACTATCTGGCTTTTAAAATTTATCTGAAGGTAATCAGCTGTTAAATTACAATTCACATTAATGAACTTGCAATAAAAGTTGGTCAATATTTTAAAGCGCCCTCTAGAAATAAATTAAAGGCGAGGGGGTCGAAGCCCGAAACAACATGTGATCTTTTTAATTACGATTCGTCACTTTGGTATATCCTAAGCTTTAAAATGACACCTCAATCTTAAAAATCGGTTCAGTAGGTCGAAAGAAAAAGGGACGTAACAGACGAAACCCTTATAGAAATAAGAAGATAGATGCCTGCATAGGTACCTAGATACAAAAAAGAGTGATTTTTAGTTCTTGTATAGGCTAACTTTAAAGTTCAAAGTTTACTTGAAATGTTTAAAACTTATTAGGCTAGGTTCTGAACACTTCATAACCTTAGGTTAAAATTTATTTTTTTCATAAAAAAAATAACATCATTACCTTTAAAGTTAAACACATATTTAGCTCAATAAATCGGAATACGTGTATGTATCTCTGTAGGTCTAAAGGTTAAACTGTAATTTATAGTATAAACAACTTTTGAACAACTTCCTTACAGGCATAACAGACCATTTGATTACGATTAAGAGTATAAATGTGTTTGAAACTTACCAGTACCGAAAAGTAGGTTTAGAATTTTAGAAAAGTATCCAGCTTGTTTCTTCTACTTAGATGTTCACTTTAACTAGTTGAATGATTAGAACTACACCAGTTATGAAAGTAAATGAGGTATCCTCAAAGCACAACAAAATTCAACGAACAACTAACATTTTCACAATGGCTATCGTACCACCGTCAGTCGTCACTGTTTAAGACTAGTGAGTGATGTGCGATACGTATCGTATCGTATCGGAATATCGCGATACGCGGAGGGGCGATACGATATTTCGATACGATATTTTGGAAACGATACGTATCGTATCGCCAAAAACGATATTCGATTTTATATCGGCACATAGAAAAACGATACTTTTTTCCCGCGATATTGTTTTTTTTTTTCGCCATGCAATCACGAGATCCGGAAGAAAATGGATTTAGCTGCATCAAATTACTTATTTGCCCATTAAATAAACAGAACTCCATAATATCCTATCTTGTAACTTAAATTACACAATTCTTTGGAAGAGATAAAACAAGTTTATAGGTAACATTTTACAGATACGATACGGCCAGTAGATGAATGAGCATGACAATAAACAATAACTTTATTTATTTTGAGTACTTATTATAAACATTAATGATGTTTACCTAAAACTTTTGATTCTGTTTCATTACAATAATAGCAAATTATTATCTAAAATCAATGGCTAAACCTATTTTTAACTGTTTTTTTAATGATACGATACGTATCGTTTAAACGATATTTTGGCCGATACGATACGCGTATCGCGATACACAGGACCGATACGATACGGCCGATACGATATATGGCTCCGATACGTATCGTATCGCCGTATCGCGATACACGGCCGTATCGCACATCACTATTTAAGACAGACAAGCGTTGACGGCGCATGCGCAGTAACATTGCATTGTGGGTAGATTCGGGTCGCCGTCAGGTTGGCACCACGACAGATTGGCACCTCTGTGTTTTAGCACCAGGCGTCAGATTGGATCCGATCCCCTGAAATAACACTTCCCTTCAGGTTGTCACCACGACAGATTGGATCCGATCCTTTCTCGAGGTTCCAACCTGTCGGGTGCTGTCACGACAGATTGTCACCCCAAGCGGCCGGCGTCAAATTGTCACCACGACAGATTGGATCCGATCCTTTCTCGAGGTTCCAACCTGTCGGGTGCTGTCACGACAGATTGTCACCCCAAGCGGCCGGCGTCAAATTGTCACCACGTCAGATTGGCACCGATCCTCAGAGCCGGCCTTAGGGCGGTGCGAGCGGTGCGACCGCAACGGGCCCCGCACTTACAAAGGCCCCGCGCAAAAAATGAAATAAAGTAAATAGACAAGATTTAACTAGAGCAGTGGGAGACGGCCGTCTATAGTGCCACGGCCACGAAACGGTCATCTACGTCTAAACATTTTGTACTAGTAAAACACCGGCGAAAAACAACTTGAAAGTGGTTACATTATTATGTCGTATCACAGAAAAATGAAACGATATATTTTCCTTTTTCTGTAGTCATATGAAAGGTAATATTCTGAAATTTCTTATTATAATAAGAGATAACCGATTAGTAGTTGTGTTACAGTAACTAATAACTCATAGAATATTTGTAGATTTTTGCGACGTCAATCAAAGTAGCCACCACGTTTGAAATGTCAAAACATTACTTTTTGAACTTACCTAGCTCAGGTAGTAATTTGTATCGTATAAATTTGTATTTATCACCTCTGACTTGTCAAAAGCGTTCCTAACTAGTATCAATTTATACGTCGTAAGGTCTCATATGTTTGAATGTACAATATACGTATTTTCTAACTCTATAACAAATATCGAACGGCTGGCAGACGGCCGTTTGCTAAAATTGTTATTTGATGTAGTGTAAATCGTTTTTACTAGTCAAATGAAATGTCATTTTAAAGAGGAAGAAAATGTAAATGTATGTAGCTTAGGTTGGTAGTATATGATGATCGCATGGAGTGCATCACATATTGTTTACATGCACTCTGTCTTACTTCCTTAGATCTCCTTGCAATTCTGTTACAACCTCGTAATGCAGGTGTTGACAGCATTACAAATTTATAAAAAATGAACAACATTCATAGTTTTTCATAGTCTATTATTTAAATTTATTTGATTTGTGGGCCTACTCTTATAAAGACAAATTGAAAATTCAAATAATAAATCAAAAGCTTGCTGGCAAATTATCAATGAAAATAAATTGACAAAAAATAATAAACCCATACCTGAATTCTCTCTGAAGATAATCTTGGAAATATTATTAGTAACAAAACCAAAATAGCAAATTTATTTAATGATTATTTCATAAATGTGGGAAATACAGATAGGGATCAAACTTATACGTGTAACAAATTTAATAATAATTGTAAACAAAGTTGTAATAATTCAATGTAATTATACCCAATTTCAGGGGAAGAAATTAAAGAAATAATATCATTAAAATCATCTAATTCTGCTGGAATAGATGGAGTTTCTTCAATCATTGTCAAGGAATGCTTTGAGGAGATATGCACACCACTTACTTATATTATAAATGAATCTATGCAAACTGGTGAATTCCCTTCTAACCTGAAAAAATCTCTTGTAAAACCTATATATAAAAAAAGAAAGTCCACTTGAATGTAGTAATTACCGACCAATATCTATCCTTTCCACCTTCAGCAAAATCTTTGAAAAAATCATTTTAGATCGTTTATATTCTTTTTTGGAAAAATACAATTTACTATCTGATAATCAATTTGGATTCCGAAAAAACATAAATACAATTAATGCAATCTATAAATTAGTATCGTCTGCAATAAAAGCCATTGATAAAAATGAAAATGCTTTAGCCATATTTATAGATTTACAAAAAGCATTTGATATGGTATCTCATAAATTGCTATTAGATAAATTACAAGCTATTGGGATACGTGGTATTAGTCATAAATGGTTTAAATCTTATTTGGAAAAACGAACTCAAGCTGTACAGATTCCATATATTGATGTCAACAAATGTTTGAATACGATAAAATTATTGAAATGTGACATCCTTCACTTATCTCCTGCCTTTTCGATCATAGGTTATTCGACAAGATATTCTAATCTAGATCAGATAAGGAACAAAATTATACCATTACCGGTACTCTAAAGTAAAAAAATATTCTAATACTTTTTTATTACGCGATGTAAAGTAAAAAACTTTATTCAACTTATAGTTTTGTTTACACTTTTTATCTCCCTTTTACATAATTTATATTAAATTGCTAATAAATAACTTTTATAACCTAAAAGTAGTGGGGAATGGGGGCTTCTGGGCCAGTTCAAGGTCACCCGAGCGATGACGTCATCGATGACGTCATCGAGGTCAATGACCTCATCGATGACGTCATCGATTGCATCATTGATGACGTCATCACCAATGACGTCACATCCATGACGTCACACCCATGACGTCACAGAAATGACGTGCCGATGACGTCATCACCCCTTACGTCACCAAGATGACGTCATTGATGTCACAAAAGGTCAAGGTCACGCTGAAACCTAAAATTTTTCGGCACTTTTGCTGTTTCTCGCACTACGCTCCGAGTTTTAGTCACAGTTACCATGACCTTGACGACTTGGAGCGAATTTGCGATGAGAAACAGCAAAAGTGCCGAGGAAATTTGAAGTTTGCAACGTTACTCTGCCTAAACCGTCATGTGACACCGCTCGGGTGACCTCGAACTGGCCCAGAAGCCCCCATTCGACCATTACTGCAACCGCGATGCGCACCCTACGACAGACACCGAGCGACTGACTGTCCGGCCCCGCGCACTCTAGGTATATGGGAAGTGGTGGGGAAATTGCGATGACCCCGGGAAACTTGAAAATGTCAAGCCGGGTAGCACCGTTTCGGTGCTACCTTAAAGTTACATGTTAAAGTGTGATGACCTTGAGTTAAAACATAGAAATACTACAAGTTGATACCGTCCCAGAGTTAAAGTGTGATGACCTTGAGTAAAAACACAGAAATATTACAAGTTGATCCCGTCCCAGAGTTAAAGTGTGATGACCTCAAAGTTGTAGAAGTGTTGTGACCTTGAACTACCCCAAATTGTTAGGAATTGGAGTAGCAACCGCGATGTGCACCCTACGACGGACACCGAGCGACTGTCTGTCTGGCCCCGCGCACTCTAGGTATATGGGAAGTGGTGGGGGAAATCTCAAGGTCATCCAAATTGGGTTTTAAAAAAAGGAAACTTTGTCTATTTACTTATAACATAACCACTTAAACTAAAAGGATTGGGATCAACAGTACGTTTAATCATCATATTCGATATATTCTTCATGTTTCTCAGTTTTCACCTCCGCCCGGATAGTACCTCCACTCTTTAGCTCCTTTTCGGCTTCTTCTAGTTGCTGGGTAATCGCCATCTGACATTGAAGTTCAAAATCATCACGCGGCACAGATCCGCAAATATCCATCTGAGCCAACCAGAGCTGCCTGAGGTTCTTTTCCTTTTCCTCGACAGCTTCGACGGCTGCATGTAATTCCTTTTCTGTAATAGAGGAGTCCCACAATTGTTGATCATCCGTTTTGTTGACAACCTCCTTTTCGGACTCCTTGTACAAATCGTTCAGCTCCTTCTGAGTCTTAATGGTTACCTCCTCGTAACTAGCACAACTTACATTGAGAGACATCTTGATGTTGTACGGTTGACCGTTGGAGTTGAAATGAAGCTGAGGCATAGCGCTTGGGGGTACTATAAAAAGTGGGAAAAAGTGGTGGGGGAAGTTTTCAAGGTCATCCAAATTGTGTTTTAAAAAATCCTATCTTGTTACTGAGCACATATGTCAGTAACAAGATAGGTGTTTTTTCTCTTTTACATCTTTAATATAATAAAGAAATAAACATATTCTACAATGGTAAGAAGAAGAAAGACAACTGCTAGTCAGCTGAAATAATCCAAAGTCTGGCTCGCTTCAGTCTTCATGGACGCCGGTGATGAAGTCGCTGGAGAAGAGTAATGTTCAGACTCTTCTTTTGGGTGTCGGAGATTGCGTATATTGCAAGCGTAGACTTGCACATTTATACGGTAGCCTCGCGCCACCATCAGCTGCAACTCCTTGTACAAGTCGTTCAGCTCCTGCTGAGTCTTAATGGTAACCTCCTCGTAACTAGCACAACTTACATTGAGAGACATCTTGATGTTGTACGGTTGACCGTCGGAGTTGAAATGAAGCTGAGGCACAGCGCTTGGGGGTACTATGAAAAAGTGGTGGGGGTGTTTGCATCGAAGCAGGTTTGACCTTTAGCTTGGTGGTGGGGGTAACTGTGAAATGCAAAGGTCAAAGGTCAAGATCACCCGCGAAGTTAAAAAAAATGCAACATATCAATATGTGACAAACTTCACATATTGATATGTTGCATTTTTTGTCTTTTGATTTTTTCGTTTTTTTGTCTTTTATGGTTTATTTATTTATAAAACATTACAATAACATATGTACAACAGTAAAATTAAAATCTAACACTGCTGCTTGTCGGCGATGTGGATGGTCAACTCGGTGGAATTGCTACTCGTGCAACCGTGGGAAACCAGGTAGAGACAGCCGGGTTGGATGGAGCGCAGATCCTCGTTCTGGAGGAGACCCAGCCGCAATATTGCATGCCTGAGGGGACCCATGCTAACGTTGGTATAAAATACTTTTACACGGGGGCCTACTCCCATTCCCTGTCTTTACACTTTACTTTGAGCATTGAAAAAGCTCAAGGGGGAATGCTAAAACAAGCGTATACACTTTAGATATATATAACACACTTACTACACACAATTGAGCTCAACATAGTAAATGCTGGAACAAACACATACACATTAAACACATATAACAAACAAGACACACAGGATAAAAGACAAACATGACACACAAGGGATATAGGCTACAAGTGAAACACTCTAATATAAAACACTTCCCAATACCCAAACGCAAGCGCAATATCTTATAACTAATATAAGTCCTAAAGTTAGAGTAGGCTTCGCTAAACAGTGAAGGCGCCATTCACTGTTTAGTGAGGCCTATGGCGGTCCGTCCCGATCGTTCACGTTCAACGCGCGGGAGCGGACTGCGAGCCGGCTGTGGTCGGGCCGCCTTATATCCCCACCGGGGCTGCCACACCCAAGGGTGGGGGAGGGGGTGCGGGGGGGCTCGCACTTTTTGTCGGGGGGGGGGGGGTCACTTCTCGTCCGGAGCAAAAAACTTTTTGGTCAAGGTCAAAAAATTTTCCGAAAAAAAAGTTCGGGGGGGGTCACTTCTCTTCCGGAGCAAAAAACTTTTTGGTCAAGGTCAAAAAAATTTCCGAAAAAAAAGTTCGGGGGGGGGGTCACTTCTCGTCCGGAGCAAAAAACTTTTTGGTCAAGGTCACAAAATTTTCCGAAAAAAAGGTTCGGGGGGGGTGGGGGAGGGGGGGGGGTCAAGTGGGTCAAGGTCACCCACTACACTTCTACTCTAAGTGTTGGCTATACCCCCTCCACAACCGAGTCCCTAGGCTGCACAACACCACTCCGCCAGTATGTCTCCGGCTTCCATGCGGTGCACCTCGCTGTTTTCTAACTCTCTATATGTAAGTATTTTTACAAGTCTTGAATCTAGGTCACTACACTTTAACTCTGGGATGATATCAACTTGTAGTATTTCTGTGTTTTTGACTCAAGGTCATCACACTTTAACTCTAGCACGTCGGTTATCGTACCAGAGGTGCTCACTAACCTAACTTGTAATGTTTAGGGTGGTGTTTTCACGCCACGTAGTATCGCCATGAGTGTCCAGTCCAGATTTTAAGTTAGATTAATTTTACTGTGATCTTTTCCATTTCCAATTAATTTTGCCAAAGGATGAGATTTCTCTTTATACAGGGTGTTCGGAAAAAACGTTTCAGGAATTCAGGAGGTTATTGCCCACATAAAAATAAGCAAAAAAGTCCCTGTAAACATATGTCCTAAAATGCTTCGTTAACCCGCTAGCCGCCATTTTGTGTTTTACACTAAGTAATTTTTATTTCCGTAATGGATCATTGTATCAAGTTAATATTTGGCATGAACCTTCATCATAGCAATGCCCATTTTCAAGAAAAAAATTATTTTTTTCCAATTCGTATTTTCAAAATGGCGGCCATTTTAAAATTTTAAAGCAAAATATCTCAAAACGGGTAAATTTTTAAAAAATTTTACTAGACACAAAAAAGTTGAAACATTTAATTATCTAACCAATAGTACCAAGTTTTTAAGGATCTGACAACAAATAAAGGAGTTATCAAGATTTTTCAATTAAAATTAACTTAATTTGCATTAATTACAATGTAAAATCAATGTTTTTATGCAGAAAAATCTCAATAACTCAGTTATTTGTTGTCAGATCCTTACAAACTTGGTATCATTGCTTAGATAATTAAATTCGTCAACTTTTTTGTGTCTAATAAAATTTTCATAAAATTTACCGGTTTTGAAATATTTTAGTTTAAAATTTTAAAATGGCCGCCATTTTGAAAATACACATTGTAAAAAAATAATTTTTTTCTTGAAAATGGGCATTGCTATGATGAAGGTTCATGCCAAATATTAACTTGATACAATGATCCATTACGGAAATAAAAATTATTTAGTGTAAAAAACAAAATGGCGGCTAGCGGGTTAACGAAGCATTTTAGGACATATGTTGCTTATTTACGGGACTTTTTTGCTTATTTTTATGTGGGCAATAACCTCCTGAATTCCTGAAACGTTTTTTCCGAACACCCTGTATATATCGGTATTTCTTTAGAGTTATTAGAGATTGTAGGGGTACAGTTAGTTTATTTACACAACTCTTCATCTTGGAGTTTAACACAATTTCCACTTTGACTTTGCTTCCTCGGCTCTCACAGCCTAAGCTGTACAGAAATGTTTCTTCTAGTGCCAACTCGGGCCAAGAGAACAGTGTGTTGACTGTAGGACAGCTCATGGTGAAGTGATGCGATACTCCAGCGTACCACCTCACCTTCCCCCACCACTGTGACCTTCCCCCACTCCTGCTGTTTCCCCCACCTCTTTTCCCTTGACTCATGCGCTACAAGCAGTCTCTCAGTATTGTGCGGACTTTTGTGAGGTGAAGCCATGTCGCAGGACACTTTAGGTAAGAAACTTAGCCGTGTTAAGGCTTTATTAGTTGCTCACTGTCCACCACTCAAAGTTAAGAGGGTTTCGACTTTAGCTAAGTGGCGCAAACTGTTGCGCGGACACCCTAAGTTTTATACAAAACAGACTAATGTCAGTTTTACTGATGAGGATTTGTTTAAAGTATTGGATGAAATGACTTTTCCTTGCAAAATTCAGTTAGTTACTCCCATTCCTGACAGTTTAGAGTCTTAGTCTCTCAAGCCAATATACCTAGAGTACACAGAGCCTGACAGTCAGTCACTCGGTGGCTGTCGTGGGGTGCGCATCGCGGTTGCTACTCCAATTCCTAACAATTTGGGGTAGTTCAAGGTCACAACACTTCTACAACTTTGAGGTCATCACACTTTAACCCTGGGACGGGATCAACTTGTAATATTTCTGTGTTTTTACTCAAGGTCATCACACTTTAACTCTGGGACGGTATCAACTTGTAGTATTTCTATGTTTTAACTCAAGGTCATCACACTTTAACATGTAACTTTAAGGTAGCACCGAAACGGTGCTACCCGGCTTGACATTTTCAAGTTTCCCAGGGTCATCGCAATTTCCCCACCACTTCCCATATACCTAGAGTGCGCGGGGCCGGACAGTCAGTCGCTCGGTGTCTGTCGTAGGGTGCGCATCGCGGTTGCAGTAATGGTCGAATGGGGGCTTCTGGGCCAGTTCGAGGTCACCCGAGCGGTGTCACATGACGGTTTAGGCAGAGTAACGTTGCAAACTTCAAATTTCCTCGGCACTTTTGCTGTTTCTCATCGCAAATTCGCTCCAAGTCGTCAAGGTCATGGTAACTGTGACTAAAACTCGGAGCGTAGTGCGAGAAACAGCAAAAGTGCCGAAAAATTTTAGGTTTCAGCGTGACCTTGACCTTTTGTGACATCAATGACGTCATCTTGGTGACGTAAGGGGTGATGACGTCATCGGCACGTCATTTCTGTGACGTCATGGGTGTGACGTCATGGATGTGACGTCATTGGTGATGACGTCATCAATGATGCAATCGATGACGTCATCGATGAGGTCATTGACCTCGATGACGTCATCGATGACGTCATCGCTCGGGTGACCTTGAACTGGCCCAGAAGCCCCCATTCCCCACTACTCCTAAAATTTAGAATTTAATTTGCTTTATCGAAAATAATAAAATGCTAACTGGCAAACTACTGATTTAAGACGTTTATTTGATGTCTAGAAATAAGTATCTTTATAAGCATTGGAAGAAACCCGTTTACTAAAAAGGTCAATGTATCCTACAGTGGTAGAAGTTCTAGTTTTTATTTTAACTTAAAAGTAAGTTTTAAGTTTTGAAATCAGAGGGTCATTAGTATAATTTAATTTGTAATTTAATGAGGATTAGAATGATAGTCTATGCTTATGATTTCATTTACTTGTATATAAAACTACACGTAAAACTGATACTAAGTAAGGCTATTGCAATGCTTGAAAATAATTGAAATTTCACCGCATCTGGTCACGTGACTAAAATTGTAAGCAGGCCTGTTAAGTTTTCGTGTGCCCCGCTCGATGACGTTTTGCTGAAAATTAGATTTTGCTTAGGAATATTTTACTCTAATCAGTAGTATATATTGATTTTTTATGGGGCAAATATTCCCATAACAGTTCTAAAAACATAATTTAATAATTTAGATATAACGAAAAATGAATTATTGGTTTTTGCCTTTCTATAAACAAATTTATAATTCGATTTCATGCAAATAATAACACTATTTTATAATGTTTTTATCAGTCATTAGGTATATGCTATAGTTACAAATCATAATAGTTAGTACTATTTAATACAAATTTTCTTTTTTTTCTTTTGATTTGTTTACATCAGATTAGGTCTTAGGAAATTATAAATATTATATTATAAGTAGAACGAGGAGGGCATATTGAGCATAGTGGTGCCATTCTGTCGGGTACTGTCACGACAGAATGTCACCCCAAGCGACCGGCGTCAGGTTGTCACCACGCCAGATTGGCACCGCGCCTTTCTCGAGGTTCCAACCTGTCGGGTACCGCGCCGTCAGATTGTCACCGATAGCGGTAGGCGTCAGGTTGTCCCCACGACAGATTGGCACCGGCCCTTCTCGGGGTGACAATCTGTCGGGCAGCGCACGCGACTGATTGTCACCTCTAGGATCGGTGCCAAACTGTCGTGGTGCCAATCTGACGGGGTGACAATCTGACGCGTACCCGTAGATTCCATGGTTACATGTCATATAGCTATCAGCTACATTGATAATGTTACCACTGGTAGTAGCTTAAAAATACATTGATGAGACGATATGTATTATGTGATACATATCGATTGGGTTTCTTGGTTATGTTTCTAATACATATCAAGTACCGGTACTAAAGTGTGCTGTATGGGGTATAGATCGTTCCAGAAAATAAATTCTTAAAACATATTGCTTGATTTATAACCACGAAAATAAAATTTCTAACAATAAAAATATTTTCCCTCTTAATTAGGCCTATATAGTTATCTGGTCATATTTGTTGGGTTACTCTGAGGTTCAACTCCTTCTTAGGCAACCTGAAATTGTCTATATTTTTCTGTAATTTTACAAAAAAAAAGCAATAGCCCACGCAATTTTTGTTCAACTAAGTTATAACATTCTATTTATTTTGCGTGTAGCTTTGAAAGATGAAGGCAACATTATAAAGTTAGGTGTTTGCAATGTTTCTGACATCCTTCTGAACCGTTAATTTTGTTATGGATACCTTTAGGTCACTTTGAAAGGTGTCAGCAACGTTTTTAAGTAATGTTAATGTAATATTGCAATGATAGGTTTCTGACACCCTTCTCTTACGTTATTTTTGTTATGATTACTTTTACTTTGCATTTGAAAGGTGTCAGCAACGTTATAAAATTATGTTATGGTAATATTGCAATGATATGTTTCTGACATCCTTCTGTTACGTTATTTTTGTTATGATTACATTTACATAGCTTTGAAAGGTTCCAGCAACGTTACAAAGTTACGTTATTGCAATATTGCAATGATAGGTTACTGACATCATTCTGTAACGTTTATTTTGTTATGTTATGTTTTTGAAATTTTGCAATGTAACTGAAACATAACTGAAACTTTGTGTGCTGTGTGGGTAACTGCTTCATTAAGATTGGTAATTTTACAGAGGTAATTTTGATGAATTTGTGAGGTCCATAGTTTTAAAAGTTCTTTTTAAACTGGATTGTTTTCTTTCATTCTGGAGGTAAGCTTTTATTTCGTTATAAAACTATATAGAAGGTTACAATATATCAGGCTACCTAGTTATCAGATCATTTTTTAAAATTAATATTTATGTTTAAAGTGAATATTTTTTAATAGTTTTTTAGCTAAACTTAATAATGACGTGTAAAACACAGTGTGCTCTTTATAAGTAACAAGGTTGTAAAAACACTTCTTTGCATGCACCGCGCAGTTATGAACATGACCTGGCATATAAAATGGAGTTATGAAAACTCGGCACTGTACACACCCTTTATGGCGTATTGCTTAATAATGGGGGAACTTTACTTGGGGAAGTTTCACATTCAGGACATTAACTGACTATGTGAGGTTTAGTATGAGTACTGATACAGTTCCAGATCCTGATGATACTTGTTCACAATGTCAGTAAATTTTAAAATATTGAAATATCAAGTTCGGAATATTTAATCCTATGACGTTAAAAAGATGACACGTAGAGGTTTTATAAAAGAATTGTCATGTTAAATTTAAAGCAAATTTAAAATTATGTAGAACATTGATCAAGGTCAGGATTAAAAGTATCCAAAGGTATCTTTAAAATTAAAATGGTCTTCCTCCCACGAGCCATACTAAAATAGTTATTTTATTTAAAAGTATTATACAGTACTGGATAGTATTTTAAAATTATGCCACTAAATTACCACTACATAATTCCTGAATACAGCCATAGACTTAAATTAACCACCAGTTTTATTTTACCCCCAATTCCAATTGTTTGTTTTTACAATTAGGTAGCCTATAACACATCAGTGTTCTGGCAATAACATTTTTTACTTTCTAGCTCAAATAGAATTTTTGAACCCATTGTTTCCAAGTACTCTGCAGATAATTTTCCTTTGCGATAGTTAATAAAATTAGGGGGTTATTTTAGTTAGCTTTAATTCATTTTTTTATGGTTGTTAAAAAACGTCATTTCAAATTGAATAAACAGAATTGAATTATTCAAATGCACACTTGACACATGATGTGACATGTGTTTGGCTCCCAGAGGAGAAATTGACATGTCGTGTTTGAAAAGTAATATATTCGTTACAAAGTTATAACTCCACCCGAGGTCCTCAAGTGAGTATTACTTGTTTCTTAATCAAGATCATAAAAGTGGTATTCTTCAGTGACAGCATCAAAATACATACAAAGTATGATCATGTGCATTGATTTGTTGTAACACAATTGTGATGTAACCAATAGCACTGCAACATTGTAAAAGCGGACACGTTTATTTAAAATAAGGAAGAATTTAAAAAAAAATTATTCTTGAAACTAGTTAAAAAATATTTGTTCTGTAATAGGGCTACTATTATAATATTACAAACAAATAAATTTATGAATTAACTTTTTGTATTGTTTTGATATTCAAGTCTTAGAAAAGCATGACCACAGTGTAAAGTGAAAGTCTCGTGGTCTGATGAGTATCAAAATAGTAAAGACTATAAAAAGGTGTCTATCTGGTGTTTATTTCTATCTTACAAAAACATTATATTAATTATTAATTAATAAAATCTATTTTACTCAACACAATAGTAAATTTTTTTCAATAAAATAAAAAAAATAAAAAAATAGCATAAATAAAGTTTTAAGTGTTTTTAAATTTTAAAATGTGTACCTTTTCATTAGTATAATTTAAATAATATTTTTTCTTACGTTTACCTTATAGTAATACAAGTTTAGCATTTCCCCAATATATTTTCCACCTTTTCATTGTTTACATTAAAATAAACTATTAATAAGAAGAAGAAACAAGAAGAGAAGTTTCAAATAAATAACAATTCATATTTTATATTTAGGTAAAAATCCATTTTACAGGTGAAGACACATTGAAAACAATTGATGTCGTGGCAAATCTAAAGCTCTTAACTAGCTCTTCCACACTATTCATTCAAAATTAATAAAACGCTTTAAAACAAATCCGAAATATTTACCTTTAAATATACTTTGTATAAGGTAAACTTCTATAAGAAAAATTTAAAGTGCCTGAAAATATTGCACTTTTTGACTATTGTTAATAATAATACTCAGAATAAAAAACACAAACTATAGTTAAAACAAGCTCACACTTTTGGATTTAGTTCATTTTTATACACTATTGACATTGATTAAGATTTTTAAGGGTCTTTAAGATTTTTTGACTGAATTTTAACGGCAAATTTTAATTTGTATACAGTTACAATTATCATTTCCGTCGTCGAAACTAGTAATTGAAAAACTTTCCCTTCCAACTTTAGACAGCAAGGGATGGTTTTGACACTTTTATGAAATCTTTGGGTTGTAAACAAAGTGACTCTTTTCCGGTTTTTATAGTTAAGTTAAAATTATTTATTGGCTTAACTGTTCTTATTAGTGTCCCCTTTTGTATGGTGTCATTTTAATTTTGAAATTAACACTTAATTTCAAAATAATTAAAAATGTTGATGTTTACCACGAATTTAATTATTAAAATTTTTGTTAAATTATTAATTATTAAAGGTTTTTGTGAGGCCGTATTCTCTGTATATGTATTCTCCTAAATTTTAAAAGCAGTATAGTTTACACTCTTAAAGAAGGTCTCTTGCAGTCTCCCATATAAAGTCTCAGCTACTCCCTCAGAGCTCCATTGGAATTGAATAATTTTGCATACGAATATTTAAGTCGCTACAACGCCAGTAGAGCTAGCTTTAAATGGTTTTATCTGGAATAAATAACCTTACGTTAGTTAAAAAAAGGCGATAAAAATTTCTTAAATTATTGAGGGTTGCTTTATCCAATGTATTATGTTACAAAACACAAGTGGTTATATAAAATGAGAGTACATATCTATAAGTTAATTTTTATTTTAGTTGTTTATTTTTATTTACTACAACTCATATAAAACTCTATCTGTATATACAGGGTGTTTACCTGGAAATATTTTGTGTAAGTTTCTTAGGTCGAGACATTTTAAAAAATCATACAAAAACGCTTCGTTAAGCTGCTTGCCAACATTTTATGTTTTACACATAATATCTTTTTATTTCCGTAACGGATGGTTACATTCCGTTTATATTTGGGATGAGCATCTATCACCCCAATGGCAATTTTCCTTACAAAAATTTTTTGTAATTATTTTCTAAACGCGGCCAACTTAAATTTTTAAACCCACGTATATTAAATTACCGTATATTAAAACCTGTAAATTATATCAAAACTGTACAAAGAACAAAAGACTTGACAAATACAGTTATCTAACTAATGGTACCAATCTTGTAAGCATATGACAACAAATAACGGAGTTACTGTGATTTCTCTACAATTTGCATGCATTATAATGGAAAAATCAATATTTTTGTGCTCATGAATCTCAATAACTCCGTTATTTGTTGTCATTTAATTACAAACTTTGTACCACTAGGTAGATGAGTTTATTGCATACTTGTGTATTTGTTCATAGGCATATTCGTCAACTGTGTTGTTTGTTCTGGAATTTGGATAAAATTTACCTGTTTTGAGATATTTGAGTTTAAAAAATGTTATTTAGCCGCCATTTTGAAAACACACATTGGAAAAAATAATTGCTTTTCCTGAAAATTGATTATTGGTATGATAAAGGGTGATACCAAATTAACAAATATGAACTCAATATAACCATCCGTTACGTAAATAAAAATAAGCGTAAAACACAAAATGAGGGCTAGCGGCATCGCCATAACGAAGCATTTTAGTTTGTGTGATGTTGTTTTACGACATAAGGAACAAATAGACAAAATATTTCCAGATTGTTTGTAAACATAATGTATATTTGTATTTTGATAAAAAACCAACTGAGGCTTTAAGAATTTATTTTTTTATCTCATTTCGCTACAGGGAATGCGCTATTACGGTAGTAGCCATGGTAAGGCCTAAGCCAGGGACGTTACTTTTTCATTTTGAGTTCTCCTGAAGTCAAAAACACCATTCGTTCATTTACATAATGTACTTATGTTTGTGTTTGTGTGTGTTTCCGTGGTACTAATAACTTTTTAAGAGAGACTCCGATATCCATTAAGCTCGGTATTAAGGTCTATTTTCATGTTTTTGTGAACCAACATAATCCAACTGTGGGAATGGGGTTCTATGGGATTTCAAGCCATGATTTTTTGGCATTTTTCTCCTTTGTTTTAAAAATTCAACAATTTTAACTAAAATCATTTAAAAGAGCTTGCATAAACAAAGATTTTAGTTTGTAAAGTAATACAATTTAGATAATTTATTAAACAAAAATTTAAATAAAATTAATTCTTTCCAAATTCAAACATCTGTAGAAGTATGAAACAACAGGAAGTGATTGTTAAGCACTTCCTGTTGACTCAACAAGAGGTCAGACAGTTCAATAAACGGCAAGTCTGCAACCATGCAGAGTTGCCAGAACAATTGCTGATCCCCACCTCAGCCTATCACAAACTATAGCAGAACCAAAGTTTACAAAATTTTGAATATGATTGGCCAGTAGGCGGGGCTAGAAAATTTTAGGGGGAAACTAACAAAAAAAATATAGTTAGGAAAGGGAAGAGACAGACAGTGTGGGGAAGGATACAGAAGAGTTAGGCTGGATGGGAGTGGGTCTAGCAGGTCCCTTTTAACCAGCCCAGTCAATCACGACCACCACCCCTGACACCCAACAACACCGACATCGGGGACCAAGGACCAAGACCGAGACCAGGACCGAGGACCAAGACCGGGACCAGGAACAAAGGCAGGACCAAGGACCAAGACCGGGACCAGGAACAAGGGCAGGACCAAGGACCAAGACCGAGACCAGGACCAAGGGCAGGACCAAGGACCAAGACCGAGACCAGGACCAAGGGCAGGACCAAGGACCGAGACCGAGACCAGGACCAAGGGCAAGGACCAAGACCGGGACCAGGACCAAGGGCAAGGACCAAGGACCGAGGCCGAGACCAAGGACCACCGGAGAGTACAACTACGGGGTATGTTAAAAAAATTTATTGTAACAAAGTGCAAGAAAAGCTACAAAGGGAAGGATTTCAGATAAAATAACTGAAATAAGAAGTAATTAAAGTTTTAGTGATTGACAAGGAAAGGAGTTAATTTTAAATTTATTGACGGACCACAAAAGGAAAAGACTCTTTTCCTTTTTTCTATTCCATTGCAACTCCGTTAATGTGGAACAACCAAATTTGTAGGCTCAACCAAGAAAATAAATACATTTTCCAGACCGAACTATACACAAAGGTGATAAAGGATATTGAGAACTGCAATGACTATACCCACCCATTGTGTTTAATTCCAAGAGAAACTTTAGTTACAAAAGAAGAACAATTATGCTTGCATATGATACTCAGTTCAGAAAATATTGAAAAACTATAACGATTTTGTCATTTCATTTGTGATGCAACACCAAATTTCCCAATCATTACTAAATTGTTACCGAACAAATACCTAATTACAAATATGAAAATACAATTATCACTTAATTGTGATTCTATTGAAAAACGACGTATCATAAAACCTATTTCCACAGGAACACTTCAATTGTACATACCATGAGATTGTGAATTACTACAGGAAGATATCATCTTACTCACAAAATTAAAACCATGCGATTCTAAGGACATAGAAAACCCTCATATAATAAATTTAATTCATGCAGGATGGTCAAAATTGAGAATTTTAAAATTATTTCCCTTATCTACTGGAATCAAACATGAGTTCAACAACCTATCTGAAATACTGGACACAAATTGGACATTTAACACCCCAACTTTCCAAGTTACAACGATGAAAAAAAAATTGAAAAAGTAAACCTACCCAATAATGATTTTGATATTTTCAACAACACAAAAATTTTGTTTTACATTTTATTAGGATGGTCAACCATTCTAACTATATTAATTTCTATCCTATTTTACTGCGTGCACATTCAAGGCTTTGAAATAAAACTAATGCTGCCGAAGAGGGACTACAGAAATAGTGATTAATAAAAAAATAAAAAACTTGTGGGCAAGTTTTTCCAGCGTGGAAGGGAATGTAAAGTAATAAAATTTAGATAATTTATTAAACAAAATTTAAATAAAATTAATTCTTTCAAAATTCAAAAATCTGTAGAGGTATGAAACAACAGGAAGTGATTGTTAAGCACTTCCTGTTGACTCAACAAGAGGTCAGACAGTTCAATAAACGGCAAGTCTGCAACCATGCAGAGTTGCCAGAACAATTGCTGATCCCCACCTCAGCCTATCACAAACTATAGCAGAACCAAAGTTTACAAAATTTTGAATATGATTGGCCAGTAGGCGGGGCTAGAAAATTTTAGGGGGAAACTAACAAAAAAAATATAGTTAGGAAAGGGAAGAGACAGACAGTGTGGGGAAGGATACAGAAGAGTTAGGCTGGATGGGACTGGGTCTAGCAGGTCCCTTTTAACCAGCCCAGTCAATCACGACCACCACCCCTGACACCCAACAACACCGACATCGGGGACCAAGGACCAAGACCGAGACCAGGACCGAGGACCAAGACCGGGACCAGGAACAAAGGCAGGACCAAGGACCAAGACCGGGACCAGAAACAAGGGCAGGACCAAGGACCAAGTCCGAGACCAGGACCAAGGGCAGGACCAAGGACCAAGACCGAGACCAGGACCAAGGGCAGGACCAAGGACCGAGACCGAGACCAGGACCAAGGGCAAGGACCAAGACCGGGACCAGGACCAAGGGCAAGGACCAAGGACCGAGGCCGAGACCAAGGACCACCGGAGAGTACAACTACGGGGTATGTTAAAAAATTTTATTGTAACAAAGTGCAAGAAAAGCTACAAGAGAAGGATTTCAGATAAAATAACTGAAATAAGAAGTAATTAAAGTTTTAGTGATTGACAAGGAAAGGAGTTAATTTTAAATTTATTGACGGACCACAAAAGGAAAAGACTCTTTTATTTTTGTATATATATATATTCTAGTAAAATTGAAAGTGGACTCACAAAAGGAAAGGACTCTTTTATTCTTGTATATATATATATTCTAGTAAAATTTAAAGAGGACTCTTTAATGTAACGAGTTGTTGTAGAACTGCTTAACAGTTTTTTATTTATGTAAATAACTAATTTGATTCTGTTCTTCTTTTGTTGTACATTTTTATTCGTTAGAAGGTGCACCTTATAAATATCATTTTTATTATTATTGCGTGTCTATTGATGATATATATGTTCTGATGAGTAATAAAATAATGAGTGTGTTAGAACTCACTCTGTAGTTTGTTTAATTGCTTCCTGGTACTCACACCTCTCACAAGCCAAACGAGTATCCATTCATATTCTAGTTCTACTTAAAATAGAACTTATAATTTAAATTCCAAAGACTCAAGCAAACCTTACAAGTTAAAGAATCTTTAATTTAGATTAAATGATTACGGAGAAAGTCTAAAAATATGGTTCCTGTGTTATCTTTTTGAAAACCAACACAAACGTGTATCTTGATTATTTATTGACATAAATTTATAAAATTGTGTAGGAACGTTTACTACCTACACAACCTACTACTAATTTAACTACCTAGTTTACTACCTAATTTAAATACAGTTTAAATTATATTTGCTTACAACTCCCATATTGCAAACCTACATACTTACCCCATTTTTATGGGTAAAATAAAATAAAGAATACCAAAACTTAATAAAATTTGTACCTTTACTGGGAAGAGATTATCCTATTTTTGCTTACTATACCAAAAAGGCACCAAATCTACGTTCCCTCGTGTTTATGGGGAAAATAAAAAATAACCCAATTCCGTTATAAATCACTAGGTAAGCAGGTCTGCTGCATGAGGGGGTATTTAATCTTTCATGCTCTGCAGTTGTGCTAACCTTGACAAAGCTTTTGCTGAAGGACAAACCCAGCTTTTAACTTTTTGTTTTCGCTACCGTGGTTGTCTTTGTTACTTCTGACATGCTTGTTCAGTTTAGTTCAATTACCTTTTAAAAAATCCCCGGTCCTCTTGGTACTTTCAATCATTAACGTTTATAAAGGTTTAATATAATATAGTACGTTTCATAAGCCAACTAAATTTTCTTAACCACTTAGCCAGCGAGGTCAGAGGCAGGTTTGAGAAAGTTCTCGTGATTATTTAAGAGTGCTTCTCAATTTTCAATCCACTGCTTTCAGTGTCGAGGGCTGTTTATATTTAGAAGCCATATACCAGTATCGACTTTATCTCAACTGATACCATAACTATAGTTTTTGCTGCGAGATTACATCATTACTAAGCTTTCCACAAATACCCGACCAGAGTTGTTATTTAATATTGTAATACACACTACATGATAAAATTGAAAGTCCATAAGAGGGGTCATTGTAATGGGATCTCAATCGCTTATAGAAAGATTGATTAAGTATCTTTTAAACGTCTCTCTCAGCCTCAACTTGAGTTGGGTTTAGAGCCAACGGACGATATCTCGTTGACAAATTGTCTCTTTGCCACACCATCAATCATACAACTTTAAGCTTCACTTTAATGACTCGTTTAAGAGTTGTGCTTTCTTCTACGGCTTCATTATTCTTAATAAAGTGAAAATAGCCACATTAGCTCCATCTTTATCCATCATTTTAGGAATAAATTACCTCATTAAAGTAATATATCATAATATAAATAACAGTAAATAAAAAATATATAGTCTGCCTTGTGTTGCAATCTTGAGCTTGTAATAGCATGTATAATTGTGTAATCTTAACATTGATAACCCATTATCATGACTGATCGCTATTTAGTTTAAATCTAGTTTATAAAATTGAGCCGATACTTAATTCTTTGAGAAATCTTCTAAACATTTCAACATCGTAAAAACAATCCTCCTATTTTTATAAAAATGTGATTAAATGACAATTATTAAACAATACTTAATTTGATCCACAAGAGCCACGATCTTTAAGGATTATTTTCGGAATAAGATGATTGTCGAACCCGTTCCAATGACTACAAATTGCTTCAATCGATTAAAAACTTGAATAACATTACTTGTCAAAACAATTACTCGTTAAATATTGTTCATTATTCAATAGATGTAACTGGCAACAAACGTCATTTACCCAAGGTTTAAATTCAATTTCATATGTTTCTGAAAATTTTTTTGTCATGGTGTGTTGCCATAACTGATGATTTGT
>CM061532.1:66995094-67020864 GCA_030545055.2 Neoaliturus tenellus
TGATTATGAATTCAACACTCATAGACACTAGATTGATGAGTTAATATCCAAAGTGTAGATCAAAAAGTTAAAAAAGTAATAAATTGGGAGTGATAAGAAGACAATTTAACCAAGTTTTCTTTATAAAGTTCATTATTTTTTTAACATTTGCCTACTGGCAACTTTTAAAAGTAAATGTTACTTTAAAAACCAAAAGATCAAAAATATGTATACTCGTAAATATAAAAAAATTATTATCCTCCATTAAGCTCCGTTTACACGCTCCAATATATCGGGTGCGATCTGATCGGTACCAACCATATGGTAGCGATAATCGGAGCGTGTAAACGGGAGATCGTACCGATATATCGAGGTTGGACGAAAAATGAAAATTTCATTTTTCTGGCTAGATTGACAACAATATCGCAAGGTTGGAGCGAAAGGTTGGAACGTGTAAACACCGCTCCAACTTAATCGATGCGATCAGTTCTGTAGTTGTAAACGGAACATCAATCTCCTATTATCGCTACGATATGGTTGGTACCGATCACATCGCACCGATATATTGTAGCGTGTAAACGGGGCTTCAATCTCCAATTTATTGCAACGATATGTTGGTGCAATCAGATCGCACCGATATATTGGAGCGTGTAAACGGGGCTTTAGAGACACTACTTTAGCACTATTATCTTTATTGTACTCATTAAAACTAAAATAATTTTGTAAAAGCATTTCTTAGTGAGTACTTATGAGCATAGAGGATCTTCCCTACGATAAGCAAGTAGGAACGCCCATGCCAAATTTTAAGAATGTGTGTCCTATAGTTTTTCAGATTCGTCATTTTCTTGATTTGTGCTAAAACTTTTCCATAAGAACATTATATAGAGTCATCCCTGTCAAGCTCTTGGCAGGAGAGAGGAAGGCAATTTATCAGAGACAAGGGGAGATCGGCAAGGACACGGCAAGAACAAGAGCGCTTCTGAATCTTCCAGCAGTGGCAACACAGCTGGGAGCATGACACCTGAGGGCAATGGACTTATCAAGCATGTCCAACCATGGGTGGAACGGTGGCATTGGGAGGTGGACTACTACCTGACCCAATTCCTGACAGGTTACGGCTGTTTTCGGTCGCACACCTTCTTCCGCTTCCTCCATTGGGAAGGACCCCGCCTTTAAGCCACACAAACTTTTTAGTGATTATACGGAACTTAAATTTAAAAAACTAGAAATCAAAGATTTTTCGTTGCGATGCAAGAACTGCCAAAGTGTGGCTTAAAGCATGGCTATTAGTGTTTGACTGGTTCTTTGACCAATCCGAGACACAATAACAAAATGCCGTTGCTAACAGTCGAAAACTAGCCTTTGTGCGGGTGCATAGTTCACGGCCGTTAGAATAGGGCGGAATACTGTGACCTTCATTCCTAGTCCCAGTAGATTTTTTGAGGTTTGTTAGACGTGTAGCAATAAGAAATTGGCATAGTGATTTTAATTTTATTCTAGATACAAAACCATATAGGCCTACTACAGTATTTAAAACGAAGTATTAGATAAAGTGCAATGGCTAAATTACGGCTATTTATGTGTTTTCCCGTTAAAGTTTAAAGTAACAATAATGTCAATAGCAGTATCAATTATCACTGCCACATAACCTGACATAACCTTAAATCACCCATCCCGAATGAAGTGGCGGATGTATATACGATACGGGGGGGAGAGGGGGTGGCGAGGTGGCAGATGGTTCCTTTGCGCCGAACCACTACCGTGACAAATCAATGTAGAGCTGAGTTCTCCCAGTTCCTATTTAAAGCTCTTTGATGACCCCTTGCGCTAAGATATTATGATCTCGCTTAGAAAATAATCACTCTCGGTTCTCATTTTTTTTGTACAATTCTTCCAAAAAATTTCCGCCTCCAATAATTTTAATTTTTTTTTAATTTGAAGCCTATAAAATGCCGTTTTTCAAAATTTGCTGCCCCCCGTATTCTGCCGCCCTGGGCTATAGCCAATATGTAAGTACACTCCTGCATGTCACCTGTGGCAGCACCTCCCAACCCTACACATGCTTTTGATTAGGCTGCTTTAAAAAGGTTTTTTTTTAAAATTCCTTGTCTGAAAGTGTAATCTCTACCTCTCAATGTAGTGAAACAAAACATGTCACACAAGCTGCAACTCCAAATTTGTAATCAAGACACAATTTTATCATTGCTTACATATTACAATGTGTTCTTAAATGTTACACTTAACAATTTGCAACTTCATTTGATATGAACAAGATAAATTTTTGTTAGAATAGGCCTATAAAAAAACTTCAACAATTATCAAATACATGTTTTCTTAAAGGAAAATTTTCAAAGTTTCTTACTGACAAGGATGTATTGCAGAAAAAATAACACAACCACAATGGTTGAGTCAGTGACAGTACTGGTCCATGGCTATCGCTTTAAAATAAATATCTATGTGAGTTCTCCTAAACATATACAACAGTGAATGTTGTATTCATTTTCAAGAATAACATTATTTCCAAGGCTTCAAATTGGTAGTTTAAAATCCCTAATTCAAATAGTTTTTAATAAGTTATGTTCTAATTTTGTTCTTAAAAAGTTATGAAACGCTTAGTGTTTAGCTCTATGTTTAAGTGGGTACAGTAGTAATTAAAATTTGAAAATGAATATGCATAATAAAAGAAAATCTAAGTATATCTAAAAGTACAAGTCAAGCTAGATTTTTAAAAGTAACTATTAGTTATCTTACTCAAGAGATTTGATTATCTACAAAATTAAATCACAAACGCGGGCGAAGCCATGAAAGGTAACAGATAGTATTCAAATAACTGACATGATACATATTCAACTGGGAAAAATGGGGTGTTTTTTTGTTTTATCAACGCCAGTGGCATTTTTAACGTTTTGACAGGGAAAAGTCCAAACCCCAGTCTTGATACTATCCAACATCAACGATTTGTTAGAAAGCATCCATCATTAATAGCCCTATGACAAATGACAACTGGGTCCGGAATTGAACCTTTAAAAAGATACAAACTTTCTCAGGATCGAACCTTTGGATTTAAAGGCGAGCACTTTAACTACACAGCTACCTAGCCAGTTAATTTTAATTTTTACAGTTAAGTTTAATGTTTACAGTAAATAAACCGATAAAATAAAATTGGTTAAATACAGTGTATGTACTTTTATAGAGTAAAATTTATTTCATAACCGTAGTTGAAATGTATTAGTCTATTCAGGATACTGTTATTACATCAGGATGGGTAGATGAGTGGTTACAGAGTTCGCCTTGGAATCTGAAGGTTGAATCCTAAGAATATATCAAAGCTTTTTGATGGTTCAAAACTGGACCCGACTGCCTTTGTTCATTGGGCTATTAATTGATGATTCTGAAAAAATAAATCAGCTGCTATTTGTCAGTAACAAAGCTACACCTCACCTGATCCATCACATATAACCTTCAGTCATATTTATCTTGAATTACGAGTGTCTTAGGTGCAATATTGACCTAAGCAATGCTACTTCTGATGTACAAACATGCTACTTCTCTCTTCTGGTGTAAAGAGAGTTACAGGACACACTGTGTATATCATCAATGTCTTTATGACAAACACCATTGGTAAATTAAGGTTTCCTCAAATACAATTTCAAAATTATGTAATAAGAAAGGAAACAAATAAATTATATACAGTCAGTAAAAAAATAAAAAATTTGAGAAGCTACTGTTTTAGGGGGTTTGTATTAATAGCATGTTGCAATCATAGAACTATAAACATGGAACGCTGACTGAGTGAAGCGAAAACGGTCCGGCGGCGCGCCGCTACCCCCACCCAAGGTCGGTATGCCCGGGCGCTTTGGTCCACACAATTCAATGGGCACGACGCGTTTTTTAGTACTTTCGGCTCAATTTAAACGTAATTGATTGGTTTAAACCACCAAAACCAAATTTCTTTGCATGAAGGGATGTATGGAGCAATAACTGATGCACATATATTTAATAAACATGATTTATTAATAAGTAAAACAAACAAAAGAAGTTTTTTACTGAATGAAGACTACACATTCTTAAACAAGTTTGTTTAGTTTCTGTCTAATACCTAACTTTGATTTATTTATAGACAGATTTTTTTTCTTTGGCATATGAAAAGCAAAAATAGTATTAAAAAAGACAGAACCGATTAATTTTATCAGTCTTAACTCATGGCATTCACCAAACTCATGATTGATTGCATGAGTTTTTAAATGAACAGGGGACTGTACTCTGAATTTTTGAGCTCAGGATACGCAAGAAATCTGTAATTTTAATATGATTAACTTTTGCATATTTATTTGGAATTACATTTTAGGAACTTTAATTTGTACGTGCACCATTCGAGGATCTTTTAAACTTTTTTCTATATAAATCTATACTTATTTAATACGCTAAGGGTTTTTTTTTTGTGTTGAGAACTCCTCCTACAATTTTCAACCGATTTTCAAGTTTTTGGTGTCGTTGGATAGGGCTTGGTCTGTAGTTGTTTTAGCCAAAAACTTATGAGAATCGGACTGAAAATAAAGGCGCTATTCACCATTGAAATCTCAAAATTTCCCATTTAAATAACATTGGAATTAAATAAAGCATTTTAAACGTCTGTTAATAATCAGCTGTACATAAATGTAGTTTTGATGATTAAAGATATTCACAATATTGGATTGGTCGGATATAGTTGATTTATAGCTAAAAGTAATATTTGTATTGTATTAAAATAAATTGCTCGATATCGAGCAACAAGTATACTAGTATATGCCTAATTGTTTTATTTTGGTTTAACCCAATTAACTGATAATATTTTCTTTCCTAAAATAAAAATATTTGTGTAAATAGCTACATAGTTTGAGTTAATAATGTTGTCTAAATATTAAAAACAGTAAAAAAATCAATAAAAAATCATTTCATAAACTACATATTATAGTCTAAGTCTACGTCAAATTTCATGGATTCAAATAAGTTATAAACCTTTAATTTTATATGACAAAATTCATTGTGGTAAAAACAAATACAGTATTGTTACGCTGAAATGTAAATATGATAAGTCGACCTTTATTTTAAGACGGAATGGACGTCAACTGTATATAAGTTTTAATGACGTAATTCGATATATGCCATTGTATATTCTACTATATGGATATTTTCAAGTAACTGTAATTATAGACATGTAAAAAGCTAAAACTATTGAAAATATTAAGCCAAATTTAGAAACTCGTTGTTATTGTGCCATATTACAGAGTACGTTTTATAAAAAATGCCCTTTAAGTGCAATACACTTACTAGTTATAAAATATTATGTTTGATCCTTTCCATAGGACGTAATTTTACAATTAAATACGACGTTACCTATATACTATAGACCGCATTACAGTATAAACAATGGGTTCGATAAAATTGCTGTACTAGGCTTACTTGTGTGCAGATAAGCTGGATGCCTTAGTAATTATATTTTTGCAATTATAAGCTACACAATATGTAGGCATTCCACTTTATATTACAACAAATAATATCACTTGACACATATCACAAGATATAGTACAGTATATACAACAATTGATAACAAATAACAAACAAAATTCGTCACGCACTGCATTGAATCAGGTGTCTCCGGCCAGCGACTGTTTTATTAAAATATGCTACGCTACGACGGAACGCGACGCTTCCGCCGATTCGTAGAAGCGCTCGCTAAAGATAAGATTACAAAAAAACGGCTTATCATACAGCAGATATTTTTAATGCAAGATAAAATTCAGAATCTTCTCTATAATTCATTCACTGGAAGTTTTTTCCTGCCCTTACAATAAAAAAAAATCCTCGCTTACTACTTTTTTCACTACATGATCAATCCAAACTAAACAAACTTTAGGCTAAAACAATTATTATAATTTTAAATATTTTTTTGTTGGCCTGAAACCGATACCGATTTGTTAATCATTTAAAGCTCTAAAACCCAATATAAATTTAAACTACATTGCTTACCGTTTTATAGGTTAAATATCGAGTTGAGTGAAACGCTGCATCGTCGTCGGTCACTCAGATTTTGCAGGAATCGCAGTTTTATACCGACCTCTGGAGGGGGAAGATGATACAGTCGGACCGTTTTTGGCTGCCTTTCATTACTCGAGTCAGCATTCCATGTTTATAGTTCTATGGTTGCAATATACCAAAGCCCTAAAACTTTATATGTCCTTTGAATAGCTCTGTAAAAACTAACTTAACAAAACTACTTTTTGTACGTGTGGTCTCATTCTAATGGTTGCTCACTCATTTTCCAGAAATTAAAAAATTGCAATAAATTCTTCAAGCATTACTATACCAGAGGAAAATTTCTTTTCCTGAAAAATTATAAATACTTAAATGCTAGGGTCCGGCTCCAACACATAAATTCATCAGTTGAATCTTTCAGCTGATCTTTCAACAAATTCCCCTTGACTGTTTTACATTGGGAATAGAACAAGGAAATTTTTGAAAAAGGCAAATTTTTTGCAATAATTTATTTACATATTTACATTATAAAATATATATGAAAGTGGTGATAATTATTCTATTTTTTTAGTTCTAAAAAAATATTTTTCAAGCCTATCAAAAACTCTTGGTTTGTTTTTGTCATTGCAGCACACTGTTTTTCTATTAGCTTTTCCTCCCATACTCGCTGCTCTGCCAGTTCCCTTTCCTTCTCCGCTTTATCCTGTTCTGCTTCTTGCTCCGCTACCCGAAGTACCATTGCTTGCCAATTACGGGTGAAGTTTTCCAATGCACTTGTGATAGACGACTCCCTAGCTTGCTGTATCTCCTCTCGAGAAGGTATTCTGACTGAAAAAAAAACATTTATTTTGTAATTCATGTGTTTATAGAAAAGTATTAACTCATCTAGATTTATGAATTTTTCAGCTTAATTGAAGTCATTATTTTCACACAGGAAAATTTAGCAATCTTTGATATATTGATTGAAAAAGAAAACTGGCGACATGTTTATCTTGCGATTTTCAGGGTAAATAGGCCTACATTATCTTTTTTTAAATTTAAGTTATTTAAATTTTATTTTGAACAGCCATTTTCAAAGAAAACAAAAAAATATGAACTCGTAAAACCCAGTTGTGTGGCACAAAAATTAAAAGATGAAAAAGTTAATTAAAACCAAGAGGATCAAGATATTAGTAGTGATTATGATGTATTAGACCAGAAGAAAGTAACAGTGAACCTGTCAAAATTAGTATCAAACCACACCTTCATTTAAGGTCTGTTGAGGAGAGAGGCCAGAAGTGTCATTGGCTCTCTTTAAAGTTTTCAAGTGCACTTTAAAACTTGAAAGCCCACGTTCTTGAAGAAATTCTTAACTCTGTAATAGAAAATGCAAAAATTACCTTTTTCCAGTTTTGATTCACCAGCTTAACTCATTGTTTGTTTCAGGGCCACTTTCTCAGACCTAGTTTAAACCAGTAAGATTTCACATTGGCATTTTTATATCAATCATACAATACAACCGTTAAAAAAACAATTCAAAATTATAATAAGTCACGATAAACTTTAAGCATGGGATCAGAGGGAATTTAAACCTGTTATTACTTATGATTGGTATGGTTCTGATCATTGCATTGATTCAATTTTCAGAACATACAAATTTTAAATTTGTATTGTTTCCAAAATTATAGATCATGAAAAAGTAAAATGTAATTAAAACTGTTTAATACAACACCGCTCTGTAGTTCTGATGAGATCACACTCTTATCACTCAAACAAAACTATCAACAAACATGATTACTAGGGTCAGTCCACATCAAACGATGAGGCCGAATACATGCGTTTTCTTTCTGCTAGTGACAGTATGTGTGTGTGATGTCCACAGTGAATATGATCCAGACCAGCCTCTGTA
This sequence comes from Neoaliturus tenellus, assembly GCA_030545055.2. Lineage (NCBI taxonomy): Eukaryota > Metazoa > Arthropoda > Insecta > Hemiptera > Cicadellidae > Neoaliturus > Neoaliturus tenellus. The sequence continues at coordinate 67,002,977 of CM061532.1, forward strand.
TTTAACACCTTACATTGAAGCAGGAAGAATTTACGATGCCAGGGTACTCGCTCTGGTACCACCCCTTCAAGAGGGTTTGATAAGTTTCTCCGGTTACCTAACAGTGGAAAAACAGTACAACTCCAACTTATTCTTTTGGTTTTTTCCAAGTGCTAAGTCCTGGGAGAGCAGGCCTGTACTCTTGTGGTTGAATGGGGGTCCTGGTGCATCTTCACTTATCGGGTTACTTTTTGAAAATGGTCCCATCCGTTGGACCAAAACTGGGCTAAAGCAAAACCCATATTCTTGGTCAAATCTTTACAATGTAATATACATCGATAATCCTGTTGGTTCTGGGTTTAGCTTTACCGAAAATACCCAAGGGGGATATCCAACAACACAAGATGAAATTGGAAAGTCTTTGCATTATGCCTTACTCCAAATTTTCACCTTATTTCCAGAAATTAAAGAAAACAGCTTTTATCTTACTGGTGAGTCATATGCTGGTAAATATCTTCCTTCTGTTGCTTATTCAATATATAAGGATGAGCTCAATTCAACACTCAAGATAAATTTGCAGGGACTTTTTATAGGAAATGGCATGGTCGATCCGATAAATATGTTGCATTATGGAGAATATCTTTACCAACTCGGGTTAATAGATTCAAACGGAAAACAATTATTTCAAAATTATGAGAAGTTAATCACTGATCAAATTAATTTACAACAGTGGTTCAAAGCAACTGAAATGTTTTCAATAATGATAATGGACTACTACTATTCAAATTCGACTCTTTTTACAAATCTTACTGGATTGACACAACACTACAACTATGTAAATGATTTTGAAGGAAAAGAGGAACTGCTGCCTTTTGTATCCAACATGACCATTCGAAAAGCACTACATGTGGGGAGAAACCAGTTCAATGACGGGAAAACTTCAGCACTAGCTTTGAAAGAGGATGTCATGAAGTCAGTAAGGAGCAAAGTAGAAGAATTGTTGGAAAAGTACAGGATTCTTTTCTACAATGGACAACTTGACATTATCTGTGCATACCCTCTGACAGAAAACGTATTGCAGCAGCTCAACTGGAGTAAGAAAGGAAGATTTCAACAGGCAACTAGAAAAATTTGGAGAGTAAATGGAGAACTGGCTGGGTACTGCAAGAGTGGCGGAGGATTGACAGAAGTTATGGTGAGGAACGCAGGTCATTTCGTCCCCAAAGATCAGCCCAAGTGGACACTTGACCTACTGAAAAAGTTTGTAACAGGGACCATGTGCAGTTAGTTAAGTCATGCAGGCTACAGCAGAACACTTTGCACCCTATGATAAACATGTGTGCAGTGGTGTCATGGCAATTTTTGCAGTGGCGGAACGGTATACCTGGCCCAAATTTGAGGTAGGGCGTCCCAACGCCCCACTACCCCCCCCCCCCCCAAATACACTTACAGAATTGATTATTTTATGATGTTATGTTAAATTGCCCAATTTAGTGTTTTTACTTTTTGACGAGGTTTTTTATTTAGTTTATTTTTTATGTTGTCTGCTAACTTTTAACTTGATTAAAAAGAAATTCAAAGCCAAACTCAAAAACTATTTTTGGCAGGCGTACCTAGCCGCAGTAGGCTAGGCCTGTTGTAGAAGCGGCAGATGCCATCATTGAAGTGGTATAGCCAGTGTTAGAATCACTCATGATTACAATTAATTATTTATTTACAACTAAACTATTTGTGCTTTACATTTGGTTAACTATTTAAATCCTATACCTGTTTCATAAAACTTCCAGGGAGATGTATTAATAGACTAGAAGGCCTGACTAGACCCAGAGCAAGCGTAATAAACAATCCAACAATAGGCAAAGTACAATGAGAAAGGAAACACCACAGAGTACGTTTATACAACATCTAAACCTCTGAAAGAAAAATACATAATAAAGTAAAATATAGTTATTTCGAAAACATTTCCCATATTTTGAAAGCCAATGTGGGTGTTGCAAACAAATTGAAAGATTTATAACATTTCAAGTTTTTCTGATTTACATAAATTCATATGAAAAAACAGCTTTTGGACGGTCTTACTCTGCGCAAAGCGATCGTGCATTATTCCCGAATGCATTCAGCTAATCTAGGTCACTTTAGAGGCTTATGACATATATTTTCAGTCAGCGTTCGATACAGTTCCTGTCACCTCTCATCAAACAACTGTCCATACTGATAGCGTCTTTGGCGGTAGTTATCACTGTATCACTGTAGTTTGATATAGTTGTTACCAAATAAGAGCTAATGTACTTGATCAGCCACTACTAGCGCTGCTACCAAAGAGAACATAATAATTGGTGTTGTACAGCATATTGTAAACTGTATTCCTATCCGTGGACTCGGCAGTCGGTGAACGCTATATCGTTAGTTAGTTTGTTATCTTGATGCTTTTAAAATATTTCTTTATTTACAAGTAAATCTGTTATACCAAATTTTATTAAATCTCCACTTCCGGCCAAAACCAGTGCCGGAACGGCGTTCCGGCACCATGACACCCCTGCATGTGTGTGATTTGATGAGGGTGGGCGCTTCCAATAATATGGAAAAAATTTAATAGGATTAAAATAAACAATCATACAAAACTAATTATGACTTGGGCTGAATTTTCTTTATCTATACCTTGTGGTAGTGTAAAGCATATTATGAAAGGGATTAAAGTCATAGAAAATCTTGTCCCCACTCCCCCCAAAAATCAACATTTAAATTAATTATGCCTACAATAAATTTAATTGATATAAATTTTTTTATACTAAAACGAAATGCCTTAGTAAGGAAAAATTACTGCTGGAGGAAAGTGGGTACCGGTACATGTTTGTTACACACAAGACACTATTTTAAGCTGCAGTAGTAAGGTTTATTTTGTTATTGACATATAGGTCAGAAATACTCTCACTAACTCAAAACAAGTCACCTGGTAGTGAGACATTATGTATGTCCAACCATCCTACATCTAAATACCCCCGTCGCAGCAGACCTACGTACTCAGCGAATTTGCAAAGATGGAATTTTGGTATATTTTCTATTTCCCCATAAAATCCATGGGGATGAGAGGATGTAGGTTTGCCGCCATATGGGTTTTGTTGGTAAATATAAGTTAAACCCTACCTAGTGATTGTACATACCAAATTTTATCAGGCTATGGTGTTCTTTTTATTTTTCCATAAACCCTATAGAGGGTGAGTACGTAGGTTTGCCGCCATATGGGTTTTCTAAGCAAATATAAGTTAAACGCTTCCTAATGAACGCACATACCAAATTTTATCAAGATATGTCAATAAATAAGTAAGATAGAAGGTTTTGCTGATTTCCCATACAAACAATATGGAAAACATACTTTTTGGATTTTTTCCATAACCATTTAAGCTAGGTAAAAAATTTAAAATACTAGATTGTTTGTTTTTTTAAGCTCTTTTAAATGGTTTAAGTTAAAATTGATTAATTTTCTAAATAAAAGTAAAAAAAAAAAGCCAAAAACCCATTTTTAACCCTTTTAAAACCCCGTTCCCATGGTCCGATCAATCTGGTTTGCGAACTCAACCTAGTAGACGCTGGCTTACACCCCTGTACCAAATTTCATCAAAATCGGAGGTTCCGTTCAAAAGTTATCGTGTTCACGGACACATAGATATATATACATATATATATATATATATATATATATATATATGGAATTTATATATATACCATATTTATATATAGTATATATATATATATATGGAATATATATATATTCTTATTTCTATAAGGGTTTCGTCTGTTATGTCCCTTTTTCTCTCGACCTACTGAACCGATTTTTAAGATTGAGGTGTCATTTTAAAGCTTAGGATATAAGTTAGCGTGTGGGCGAATCGTAATTAAAATTATTATTGTTTTGGGCTTCGCCCCCCTGGCCATTGATTTATTTCTAGGGGGCGCTTTAAAATGTTGACCAACTTTTATTACAAGCTCTTTAATGTGAATTGTAATTTAACAGCTGATTAAACTTACCTTCAGATGAATTTTAAAGCCAGATAGCAAACAAAAATAGATCTCTGTCACTTCATAACCAACATACATGTACTTTAGGTTAGTTTCTCTCATACAGAATCATAAAATGTGCAATTTGCGCACGGGCCACCTCTCATATATATATGAGGAGAAATATATATATAGGGGCAGCATTGTTGCACACGGCCCTCACAACTGATAAGGGTAAGCGGTCGCTCGGATCAGATTCATAGCGCGGCGCAATCGGTGCCACGGGGTGGCAGCGGTACAGAGAGCTCTTCTAAACAGGTAAAAAAGTCAACTGCTAAAGTTCACTAAAACAGTTCCTACATATCAACAATTAATGACTTGTTAAATACAACTGTAACACTTGTGTTTCGTTACATTTTTAAAATATTTATTTTGGCATAGTTAAAATTCTAATTTTATTTATTTTTTTTCATTTTTTATTGCCCCGCGAAAGTGTCTAGGGGTCGCCTAGTTAGTCTAATGGTCGCGCCGGCCCTGGATACAGTACAAAAATCCAAGCAATTAGGTAAAAGAATTGTTAACATGTCTTAAATACCCCCGTCGCAGCAAACCTGCGTACTCAGCGAATTTCCGATGGATTTTTGGTACCGTATATTTTATATTTCCCCATAAATTCCATGGGGATGAGAGTATATAATTTTGCCACCATATGGGTTTTGTTGGTAAATATAAGTTAAACCCTACCTAAGAATAGTGAATAATAATTTTGTGTGATAGGAAATTTTATAAGGTTATGGTGTTCTTTTTATTTTCCCCATAACAGGCCCCCCAAGTGGTTTTTGAGACCCAAAAAGTAGGAAAAGTAGGACTTTTTCGGTAAAAAGTAGGCCTAGGACTTTTTTGCAAAAAAGTAGGACTTATTTTGACCTAAAAATCTGCTAGCATATAGGGGCCTAGTAAGTTTAGCCCTTTAAATAGTAAGAATAAGTTTTCTTGGAACAAAAAATATCCTATGGAAACTTCAATGAATATTTAGTTTACAAAAATAGTAAATCTGATGTAAAATAGCGTAGTGTAAGCCACTAAAATATCTCTGTATAGCCCTACAATCATTTCTATTGAAAAATATATTACCAACCGTAAAGGCCAAATGAAGTTTCAGCTGAGATGTCCGAATATTCTAGATACTAAGTTCAAAAGGAATACAAGGATCAAGGAATAAGTAAAAATAACCTTACAGTGTTCATTATAAAACATTCAGGGGTAGCATCTAATGAAATTTAAAAATCCCAACCCAAATAGCACATAAACGTAAAAAAGACGTGAAAATAACGTTTCCTTTTAACATTTTTGACGTTATTATTACGTCAAGAAACGGATTTATAACGTTTTTTTCACGTGATTATAACGTGCGAGTGTCACACTTTTTTACGTTAAAAAAACGTAAAAATACTACGTGAATATAACGTTTTTGTTTCACTTAATTTTTACCTTTTTAACTTATGTTTTACTGAACATTTTACAAATTTTTTTCAAAAATTTATAAATGAATGCTTTTTTTCTAACCAACACATTAAAAAAATGTAAATAAAGTCGATCAAAAATTTCTTACCTCCACCTGGATTTGAACCCTCAACCTTTCTATCACTGTCCTAGCGCCTTTACCCTCTCGGCCACTTCTGCTGTACTTCAGGTGGATTTAATTTACTATTTAGGCTATACATTTAATACTCAACCTTCCTTGTACTTGAGAACAGATGGCTCGGTGTATCTGTGCTCATGGTTTTTGTTGAGTATATTTTAAAAATTTATTTTATTCGCGTTTCGTCTCAGATGAAAAACATTATTTTTGGATCTTGATGGCGGCATACCCAGATAGCACAAAAACGTTATTTTTACGTGAAAATAACGTTTTAAATTTTACTTTTAACGTTATTTTCACGTTTAAAAAAAGGTGAAAATCACGTTATTATAACGTGATTATAATGTGAAAAGCGCATCAATTTCACGTTAAAATAACGTGAAAAAAAGACGTGAAAATGACGTTTTTGTTTCATTTAATTTTTACCTTTAAAACATTAAGTAAAAAAAAGGTAAAAAAATTTTGGTGAAAATCACGTTTTAAATTTCACGTTTTTTTACTTTCACATTTTTACGTTATTTTCACGTGAAAAAAACGTATTATTTTTTACTTTTACGTTTTCACCTTTTTTTCACGTGAAAAAAACGTGATTTTCACATTGTGTGCTGACTGGGAAGTTAACCACCACAAACATGAGTTTTTGAGAAATTTGCTCTTTTCTATTATTGATCAATTAATTGTGGTGTGCAAATACTTACTGGGAAAATAATTTTTTTTAAATTGCCTAACATAGGAACATGATTGATTATTGATTTTCTTTTTGCTAGAAAACTATTCTAAATCAACATTCCAAAAGCAGTTCAGGGCATTTCACTTAATGATAATCTTCCAGTGACACCTCTGTAAAACTCGAGTCAACTGCTTCATTGAAGCAGGTAGGTTTGGTTGGATAGGGTCAATCCTAAAGTTACATTAAATAAGCTATTTTTAAATAGGAATTATTAATTTAAAATACCCCCGTCGCAGCAGATCTGGAAACTAGGCGAATTTCTAACAAAAAAGGTATTTTATAAGTTTTTCTATTAAGACAATGGTAACTAGGATGTAGGTTTACTGCCATGGGGTTGTTGTAAGTAAATATACGATAATACTTCCCCAGTATAGGTACTTACTAAATTGCATAAAATTCTGATATTTTTCATTTTTTCCACAAACCACATGGGGGTGAGTATACATGTTTACATATGGCTTACATATGTTTACATTGCCGCCATATAAGGGTTTTGTAAGCAAATATAAGTTAAACGCTTCCTAATGAATGACATACCAAATTTTAACAACATATATGTAAAAAAATAAGCAAAATAGAAGGTTTTGTTGATTTCCATAAGAATAACATGAAAAACATAAATTAGTTTTTTTTTATTTTCTCCATAATTATTTAAGCTAGGTAAAAAATTCAAAATACTAAATAGTTTGTTTCTTTTAAGCTCTTTTAAATGGTCAGATTGTTGAAATTATAAAAAAAGCCAAAACCCCATTTTTTTACCCTTTGAAACTCCATAAAACCCCGTTCCCGTGGTCCGATCATTCTGGTTCGCGAACTCATTCAAGTAGATGCTGATTTACACCCCTGTACCAAATTTCATCAAAATCAGAGGTTCTGTTGACGCGCAAGTTTTCGCCACAGACCGGGGTCAACTATAGTTTATGTATAGGCTGAATCCAGTGCACCAATGTCAACTATGGTTGACGCAAACATCGCCTTTATTATAGCTCCGCATAAGGAACACAGTTTATTTTATCGACTAGATTGTTAGGCGTCGTTCTTCAAGGATACCTAGTAAATATGCTGGCGTCGTGGTGTCCACATAGGTATATTTTTTTTGCAAATTTGGCAGCATTTTTTTTTAGTCATTGGTCTGTGGTTAAGTTTAATTCAATAAGCTTAGACTCAGGAGAACTTCAGGTCCGCAGGGACGGGTCATTAAAGACAATCTCGCATCTACTAAAGTTGACGATCGGTAGTGAACGTGTTACCGTAACTAAAAAGAGACTCTAAACTTATATAGGCCTAAGTTACTGTTTTTTTTTTGTTTTTTTTTTTTTTTTTTTTTTTTTTTTTATGGCTGACAACGATAAATTTTTATACAATACGTCTAGCCTACATGTAACCCTTACTAGTGAGGTTTCATTTCCATATTGCACTGTCTATTAGGCTATCAAGTTAGCATTGAAGATGCTGCTCTTTGAATAGTAAAATATTTAAATATTGCTTCTGATCTTATTTGATTATAGTTAGCTTGATATATCATGACTTATCGATAACTTATATGCTAATGACCTTGATATCAGAAACCCCAATTGGATATGCACCATGACAAGACAACCATTTTACATATCCATAGACAATTAATTTATGGAGATATAGGCTAGGCCTAAGTACTGAGTTAAATATAAACTTTCACAGCTTATCCATAATTTTCTGGTCTCAAGTGAAGAAGGAGGTAATCATGTAATAGGCCTAGACACATTTTAACTATAATTGGAAATATTTGATAAATTTAACTTTAGACTACTGCCGAAAGTTGCTGCTGTCAATAGTCAAAAGTGTCTGAGCCTATCTTGCTGCAAGCTTACACAGCATCCCATGATCTTATTTTTACTGGTTGGGTAGGCCTATTGACTTGTCATAATAAATACCCCAAAAAAATAAGCCTACATAATAAAAAGGCCTGTTAGTTACTTTTGATTTTAAACAGATTTTAATTTTTCATGTAAATTTAAAATTCACAAAAACAAGTCTGTACACAGGTAAGGTAACAAGACTCCTCTTTAGGCCTATAGTGCTCAACCAATGATGCCATTCTAGCCTTTAAATAACTTACTAATTTATGACTACTGTTGATGGCAATTTTAAGTTGCCCAATTGTTGACATCACACCAAATTAACGCTCTTTGGATCCGATTCCATCGCTAATGTGGCTTGTGTTGATCAATATTGATGACAATACCATTTGACTGATCGGTGTTATCAACATTTTAGCGCTTTTCCATCCAGAGCTGACAGTTTACTGTATTTTTTTTTTTTTTTTTTTAGTAAATCTTTGCTAGAATCAGAGCATTTAGCCTACCCCAATTGCCCCCCTCCCCTTCAACATTGTCATAAACCTGAAAATTATAAATTATCAATGTTTTTGTTTCGTACTAGTGAATGAGATTACCAACTAACTTAATTTGCATAAGCAGTTGACTACAGTACCTGGTACATTGTTGGATTCAAAGAATTTTGAACCATCAATTTCCATTGTTTGTAATTGCTTTTTACTGAAAAACTCATCCAACTCCTCAAAGGATATTGAAGTCTTTGCTGGTTTTCCACCACCATACAATTCATCAACTTCTTCATAAAACGGGAATTCTAATTTTCTAGCTTCATCACTAAAAAACTTGGTCTTTAGTCTAAAGTAGCACAACCTTAGATGTTTCCACTTGATGCTAACTTGTGCTGGAGTCCTTGAAAACCCTCTTTTCTTCAAATTATCAGCTACTATTTTAAATACATCTGATCTTCTATACTGCCTCCCATTCAATAGAGGCATAATATTTTTTTCTTTCATTATAGAAATTAATTCCTTGATTTCCATATCAGACCAGATTGGTCTTTTGTCTTTAAGAAACTTTTGTTCAACTCTAACTATAGGAACACCACCTACTTCTTCTACGTTGACTATATCCGTATCTTGAGCATTTGGTTTTTCTTTTACGGGTTTTGGCCTAATTCTAACTAAACGTACCCCATCAATTTCGTCAAACTCCAAACCTTCATCCATGGTGAATATCCGAGGAAAACTTGATAAAACTTCGAAATCAATGTAAAAGTCACAACTCAAAAGATTTACAAGTTAGTTTAATTTAAATTCAAATATCTCACGTCTCACACTCTTGTTCAATCCACTCAAGCACCAGAGCGGATTAGTCGGAGGGATCGAGGGATGTTTATGGCAGCAGGAATAGGGAGTAGAATAGTAGAAATGGCAATATTGGCAATGGCAATGGCAATGGCGTTGACGTAAAAGTCCGTTTTCTCGGTTGCGTAGTTGTGTACAGTACAGTACGGTTCTACTTGGGAATGCCTATTAGGAGCATTGACTAACGTTGATTAAAGAAGTAAAACAAATCATATAGTATAATATGCTTTAATACAAGGGAAGTTTGGACATCGTAGTAAAGCCTATATAAATACAACAATAAAGAGACAAGTTTATGGAGTTACGACGGCGCTGAAGGGCCATCAACTAAGTAAAAAATTTTTATTCTTCCCCTCTGAGAAAAAAGTCAGAATTCTGAGTTTAAAGTCAGAATCTAATGAATGGTGGTTTTCCTCTGAGAATAAAGTCAGAATTCTGAGTTTAAAGTCAGAATGTTTTTACCTCTGAGAAAAAAGTCAGAATTCTGAGTTTAAAGTCAGAATCTAAGGAATGGTGGTTTTCCTCTGAGAATAAAGTCAGAATTCTGAGTTTAAAGTCAGAATGTTTTTACCTCTGAGAAAAAAAGTCAGAATTCTGAGATTAAAGTCAGAATCTTTTGCCCTCTAAGAAAAAAGTCAGAATTCTGAGTTTAAAGTCAGAATCTTTTCCCCTCTGAGAAAAAAGTCAGAATTCTGATTTTTCCCCAGAGAGTAAAATATTCTGAATTAAAAGTGAAAATCTAACTACAGTTACAATACAATTCCGCTGTTCCAACGATCCTATGTGTTCGATCATTTACTTTTCATACATTGTATGTAAAGTCAATGGTTAGATGAGTGAAGAAAAGAAACCGCAATGATTTAAATAAATGGAGTCTTCTATCAATTTTGATATTATATAAAAATCGAATGGTGTGTGTGTGTGTGTGTGTGTGTGTGTGTGTGTGTGTGTGTGTGTGTGTGTGTGTGCGTGTGTGTGTTTTACCATAGATTAAGCATACCCCCAAGGAAGGGGTATGCTATATCTATGGTGTTGACCATAGATAATCTATATCTATAATCTATGGTGTTAACCAATCCCTTAAAAACTACTGAACCAATTAATCTGAAAATTTTGAAAATTTTCTGAAATAAAATCCCTAGTGGAAATTATGAATAAAAATATTATTATGGGCAAAACATGGGACTTTAAGAATGCCTATGCAAAATTTCAGATTAATGGGTTCAGTAGTTTTTAAGCGATTGGTTAACACCATAGATTATAGATAGAGATTATCTATGGTCAACACCATAGATATAGCATACCCCTTCCTTGGGGGTATGCTTAATCTATGGTAAAACACACACACACACACACACACACACACACACACACACACACACACACACACACACACACACACACACACACACACAATCGAACTGTAGTTCGATTTTCACTTTTAATTCAGAATATTTTACTCTCTGGGAAAAATCAGAATTCTGACTTTTTTCTCAGAGGGGAAAGGATCTGACATTAATCTCAGAATTCTGACTTTTTTCTCAGAGGTAAAAACATTCTGACTTTAAACTCAGAATTCTGACTTTATTCTCAGAGGAAAACCACCATTCCTTAGATTCTGACTTGAAACTCAGTCAGAAATCTGACTTTTTTCACAGAGGGGAAATGATTCTGACATTAATCTCAGAATTCTGACTTTTTTCTAAGAGGCAAAAACATTCTGACTTTAAACTCAGAATTCTGACTTTTTTCTCAGAGGGGAAGAATAAAAATTTTTTACTTAGTTAATGGCCCTTCAGCGCCGTCGTATGGAGTGGACAACATCTACATATACTTTCAGTCAAAATCAAAATCATCTACATTACATAACATTTAATAGGTATTTATGTTAATATTATGTTATAGTTGTCTGTTTTGTTCTCGGTGAGACGCCCAAAACAAAAAGGAGACGACAGAGAAAGGAGAAAGTTCAAGGAAGGAAGAGCAGAATTAATCCAAACAATAATAAGGGATAGGCAAAAAATGTGATTAAATGTAGAGATAAAGAAAGAAGAATGAAGAAAGAAGAAGGGAGAAAGAAGAAAGAATAAGGAAGAAAGAAGAAAAAAGAAGAAAAAGCAATTTAAAAATTATTGAAAAGACTTGAAGAAAGTTTAGACTATTGAATAAATTAACAAAAAATCTTGTTGAAAAATCCGGAATTGTAAATTTTTTTATTGTGAAACAGATGAAAAGACTTTATGTAAATTCTTCTTAAAATGTAAATTTCCATACAATGTTAATTATTGTCAGAGGAATAAAGTTTATTATTATTATTTATATGATTGCAATGTAACCTTAAAAACAGGTGCATCGTCAGTATTTTACATCACAGATAGACAAGGCTTACAATGATACATTCAACAAACAGTCAGACGGTTATACTTTTTATAGACTACATTTGATACATTTTTCGAGACACCGGGCCTCTAAAACTAAACGTACGAGGAAATTTGTTAAAACTTTAAAATAATTTTTTTGTGTCTATCTACGCCAGTGGCAATTTTTAACGTTTTGACGGGGAACAGTCCAAACCCCAGTCTTGTTACTATCTAACATCGACCAGTTGTTAAGGTAGGTTTACACGTGAGAGTTTTTCACTCTCAGAGAGTTTTGTACTCTCAGCAGGTACTCGCAGAGGTGTTTACACAACAAGGAAATTTTCCAAGATTGTTAATCCCAGACAGTTTTCTGCGAGTACTATCAACAGCTGTCTGAGATTTTCATGAGAGTAACTAACCACTCTCCGAGAGTGAAAAACTCTCACGTGTAAACCCACCCTTAGAAAGCATCATTAATTAATAGCCCAATGACAAATGGTAACTGGGTCCGGAATCGATCCTTTAAAAAGCTACTAACTTTCCTCAGGATCGAACCGGCAACCTTTGGTTTCAAAGGCGAGCACTAAGTCTTATAACCACTCAGCTACCCAGCCAGTTAAATGTCACAAATCAAAAGACTTTCATATATTAACTATAACTAGCTGTTTCCCGTCACGGCTTCGCCCGTGATTGAATTTATCTTTTAGGTAATAAAATCTTTAAAAGAGCAACAAAATCTTCTTCCTTAAGAATGAGATTTAAACAACAAAGTACTGTGTGTTGAGCTCGGTAGGAATTTTGCAAAAAATTTTCATAATGAGAACCATTGAGCAAAAAAGACCAACCAAGTCAAAACCGGAGCCCTAAAGAACTTTGAAAACTATATTTGCAAAACCGTTTCTAAGTGAGCACCTATTTGCAAAACGGAGCATCCACGTTAGATTTTAATCCCTTAGCATATATGGTAATTTTGAGGTTCTGTGGGGTGGAGCCCTGAAGTAAATTTGCTAAATTGTTTCTTAGTGAGCATTTATGAGCAAAGAGGAATGTCCATGTCAAATTTCAACCCCGCGAAGGCCCTAATGTAATTTTGAAATCCAGTGGGGTAGAGCAGCCCTAAAGTGCTTTAAAAACTATATTTGCAAACCCTTTTGTTAGTGAGTACCCATGAGCAAAGGGAATCCTCCGTCATATTTCAACCCCGTGGGCCCTAAAGTCCAGTGGGGCGGAGACCTAAAGGGCTTCAAAACTATATTTGCAAAACGTTTCTTAGATTAGATGGATAGTGCCTGTGAGCTAAGAGAATCGTCCTTGTCAAATTTCAACACGTAGGCTATACAGTAATTGTCTAGTGATTGTCTAGTAATTGTGCTAGAATGTGGACCGATTGTGGTTCCCCGAAAGGAACCTTTGCGGACAGCTTCCCAATCAATGGACACAAACTTCACCATCCATACAAACTGGACTTCCTCCTGGGATGCTTTCTAAGCAGTGGCAGCAATAGCGAGCCTGCGAGCCTCGGCCATTTTTTTTTTTTTTTTTTAATTTTATCCGGGCCTGGGCCTTCAAAATAAGACACATGACGGGCCCCTTGTCTATCAAGAAAATATTTATGATAATATTGTCATGAAATTCGTAAATTAAGCTTTAAATTTAGTTTTGCATGAAAACGGCGCTAACCATCATTATTTAGAGAGCTGAATTAAATATTTATATTTACGTCATGAAACGAAGAATGTGTATCGTCATGGCCGTTTAGCACTACTATGCAGAAAAGGCTATAAAGGTACCGCATTGTTTGTATTTGCACGATGCAATTGCCCACGTCGCGTCGCGTCGGTGTCTCACGGTATGGCCAACACCGTCCTACTGTATGGCTCGCCGGCTGGAAGTATGATAAACATCCGTTCCTCTAGAGAAACAATAACTATACCGGGCGCCACGAAATTGCAAGCTTGGAAATTTAAACAGATGGAAGTTCATTATTATTCTTATGTAGCGATGTTGTCGGTTTGATTTTCTTTCCATATTTTCCTATATTTGTAATAACATATGCTAACGGCTGGATGAGTCGGCACAAATCGGCAACACTGTTTTTAAATTCATGATCACATTTTCATGACGCCTACTTTAGATATTGGTGATCAGGTGATCCTTTCTTTAGTTGTAGTCAAATGGTACGTTACAGTCGATTTGTTTATTGTGTGTTAACAATGCATCCATTACATTTCATGAATTAATTATAAATAATTTACTGTAATTGAATTTACTTCAATTATTAACATCTGTAATAATCATTCAATGAATCAGTACAGCAGGTTTTTGAGTCGTCCTTGGAGCGTGAGTGTGAATAATTAATTGATCAACAAACAAAAAACTATATAATTGAATTTTACTATATGGAACATAGAGTATAAAATTATTTACGATCGACTTTAAATTTCTCTTAGGCGAATTTTTGACCCCCAAAAGGCTTTTTTATTACTAATTTGATTTCAATGAAATTCTCAGGTTAGATTTTAAGTATTTTAAACTAGGTAATAAGCTATAATCGAGCAATTATTTTCAATTATAAAAAAAAGCTTATTTCCGGAAGTTTTGACAGAATTTTAGTTGTTTAGGCTACATGATTTGACTAATGTAGTTGCTATGATCAGTTTATTTTCCCCCATCGCAGCTGAGTTGTTGCTGTATGCTGAAAACAATATAAGCTTTTCTTGTTTATATCTGCTCACCGTTATGTTACGTTTTTAAATAAAATTTAATTGATATTTTGACAGAGCTATTTGTTAAATTAAATAGATCAACACTGATGTTTACTTGTTGAAGTTATAAATTATACCAAAAGATAGGCATGTTGATGTGGAATGAATTGCTGTCCTACGGAATTATGCGATTAACTAATTTATAGGATACAACTAATATCTATTTGGGAGAAAGATTTAAATTGAACAACTAATAAGAATGTGTTGTGCCATTGTAGCCTATGTCTTAGGTAGCAAAATATCCATTAAGTATTAAGTAAGCATAATTCTACAATACTTACATTACTTGATTTTTATTAATTTGCAATCATGGATTTTAAATTGTATTGTTTTTTTTTTTTCGCTTTACAATCTATTTACCTTTAATATTGTAAGCATAATTATTATTAAGTTACTTGCTTGTTTTGAGATCTTAGCTAAAATCATTCTTTGTATGTATTTATTTGTAGGCTATGCCTAGGATGTACGCCGGTTGACTTTGGACGGTTAGATGACGTTCCACTCTTCACATTCGAGGAGATGGAAACCTCCGTTCTCTCCCTAAAGAGCAACAAAGGCTCCTGACCCGGACGGGATTCCCAGCAAGGCTTTAAAGAAAGTATTTTCAATGAATGCTGACTTGTTGTTGAGAATGTACAACGCCTGTTTGGTAGAAGGGGTGTTTCCGGCTCCCTATGGAAAACCGCAAGACTTGTACTGATCAGCAAGGGCTGGCACAACTAAAGTTGAACCGAGTCATGCGTGTGGTCAACACATGGATGTCCGATCACGGTCTCTCGCTTGCTCTCCGTAAGACGGAGCTAGATTGTGATCCTTACGAAGAAGAGGACAGACACCGTCATTCTGTTCCAAGTGGGAAGGGAGGTGGTCCAATCAACTCGTGCTGCTAAGTACTTCGGGATTATGGTGGACACAAAGTTAAGCTGGAGGGATCAGATTCCATACGGCGGACAAGGCCGCTAAGGTAGTCACTTACCTTAGTAGGCTGATGGCCAATGTCGGGGTTCCACGATCCAGCAGAAGACGTCTGTTGATGTCCGCGGTTCAGTTCGTGCTTCTTTATGGAGCAGAGGTGTGGGCAGACGCTCTCGATAAAGAGTAGTACAGGTTGCGACTCGCCCGGGTTCAACGTCGAGTGGCGCTCGGGGTGTGTTCCGCCTACCGGACAGTGTCCGAGCCTGCCGTCCTGGTGGTCGCCGGAGTTATCCCTGTCAAGCTCTTGGCAGGAGAGAGGAAGGCAATTTATCAGAGACAAGGCGAGATTGGCAAGGACACGGCAAGAACAGAAGAGCGCTCCCGAACCTTCCAGCAGTGGCAACACAGCTGGGAGCACGACACCCGAGGACGATGGACTGCGCGACTTATCAAGCACGTCCAACTATGGTTGGAACGGCGGCCAATTCTTGACAATTCACGGCTATTTTCGGTTGTACCTGAACTGGATGGGCAAGACCGGTTCACCGGACTGCATTTATTGCCCGGGTGTTCCCGACGATGCGGAACACACATTCTTCCGCTGCCCCCGTTGGGAAGGGTCCCGCCTGAAGGCCACACAAATTTTTGGTGCATTTTCGGTGGACTCGGTCTGCCAAAAGATCTTGGAGGATGAGGGCAACTGGGATTGTTTATCACAGTTCGTCCAGGGCATCCTCCTGGAAAAGTAACCCGATCTGGACCGCGAAGTGGCCCAGATCCCTTGATCGAGTGGCTGGATAAGGAGTGAGCCCCACCGGCGTTAGCCAAATTTAGGCCTAGCCTGACGTAATGTGATAAACAATTCCAGGTTAGAATCCTAAAGAGTAGAGGAGGTTTTTTAGTGGGTAAACCCGTTTTTTGGGGGAGCCCCACACTACAGGCTTGCCACCTGTGTGCGTAATGCATTTTTCTCACCTCTCCCTAAAAAAAAAAATCGTAAAAAAGCGTCACCTAATAACTTAAAAAGTGAGTAAAAATTCTCGTACGGGACGGACATCGGAGCGTATTCCTAGTATTATTATTCTTAACACTTATCATTGCTGGCCAAATGAGCCATACGAAACCAGTATTATTTTATAATGGGCATCGTTTAGGCTGAAAACTATTTATCATGGCGTTCGTGCAGTAAAGGAAATGTCATGTGCTTCGGTAATGAATGGTTATCCCATTCATTCGTTGATTTAATAAAGATTCTCCCGATCGCTATCTGCTTCGCTTGCCAAGGCAATTATGTCCGATCTACAAGAAAGTGCTTCGGGTCTGCGAGGTTTGAGCTAGGACTGAGCGTTATTACAGGTAGTAACAATATCAATAGCGAAGCTGGCTGGCATTTGTATTGACGGATCATAAAAAATTCCCTACTAACATAGGTCAAAACATTATCTACTGTTGTGCGGGTTGCATCAGCGGTTCTCGCGGCCCGCGTGAAGGCGCTAGAATGGATTAAATACGAAATGCCAGATGTCTACATCAGTTAAAACTTAGTATATGAGTCATTAGCAGAATGTTCAGAGAAAGATCTTTGCGTCTTTGCTTAGCATTCAACCCCTCCCCCCCCCCGCCTAAACTGCTGCACTAATCCCAGGTGGAAAATGATTTAAATGTATTTTCATCATACCATTGCGATACATGCCTATTTCAATGTATCTCAATTGATCAATGGCAATAAAAATTCTGATTCTGATAAACGTTGTTTTCGGAACGGTCAGCTGTGATCGAAACTAGGCTAGTTGATTCGATTCCCGGTGGGTTGGATAAACGTGTTGGTAAACAAAGTTTTCGGGACTAGACCGCGAAACAGTGGTTTTCGGGACACTAAACAAGTTAATTTATTTTTAATAACAGCTGTAAATAGTTCAAATGCAAGATAAACAAATAACAACGTAAGAAGGGGTATATAGGTTAAAATTTATTAATTTTTATCCAAACTGTAAATTTATTAAAGGTGGCATGATGAAAAGTACTGTTCGTAACTCGTCCGAAAGTGGTATATCGGTGCTCGATCAAATTCAAGTACTTGGATTCGCCTCCTACTTGAAACTCGATCTTTCACTGATAACAAAACGAACACTTTCCGGACTAGTGACGAAATATACTATATTAGGGTAGGGGGGTGATGGCAAGTGAGCATAGGGAATGAGCTCACCTGAAGGGAAAATAATTCCACAGGTTGGCATTGCAAAGCATGCCGGGTGAGCTAGTTAGTAATAAACTGGAGTTATGTTACAAGAAAATTATTAAAATCCATACAAGAAAATAT